>JAOUZG010004552.1:1084783-1125399 GCA_026289955.1 Argiope argentata | reverse complement strand
ATATATATATATATATATATATATTTCTTTTCTATAAAACAGCCAGCTTCAGTTTTAATAGCCCTTTAGAGTATTCTTTACTGCTTATTTATAATAGAGGCTAAAATGATTAATGATAAATGAAACTTGCTTCACTAGAGAAAATAAAATAAATGTTGGAAGATTGATAATAAAGACTGAAATTTCATACAAAGTGTCAGGATTCTTCATAGTCTGTACCATGAGATGGGAATTCCTTCTGAATCAATTTTCTCTCTTCATTTCCCGAATATCTAAATTAAATTGGAAAATGTCTGCCGGCAAAACGCCAATGAGAGCAAGGACGAACTGAAGTCCAGTCTTCATTTCCTCAGAAAATTGGCGAGCTCACTTTATAGAATATTTAATTCATGAGAACCGGGCCAGATATAAAGAAGAGGAATAATGAATAAACTAGACATAACAATAGTCGAATATCCCTTTCTTTCCCAACTGTGACTGGGAACTTTGTCTCAGTCTAGTCTGTGTGCTCGGATCCTATGACAGATGAAAAAAAATGGGCTGTGTCATCTCATCTAATATGTGGGTTACAAGAATCTTCTGTTTGGTCAACAGAGAAAAGAATGTATATCTGTCTAGGTTAATAAGTGACGCAAATATTTGATTTAACCCTTATCTCATTGCGGCTGTGTAAATATATCGCTTAAGCTTGAAAGGTGCAGATAAATATTCTTAAATAGCCTATTTTGTACTAATTTTAATGCTAAAAGAAAATCAGAAGACTTTTTCAAAGTTTTTAAAAATTAAATAATGAAATTTCTTATATCGAAATAAGTTTTACTTTTTCAAATTGCCTATCATTAATTTTGCACCTGTCGGTTCAGCCCTTTTAATTAAGTCCATGACTTTAAGCATTATGAATGTTTTATTAAGTGTTAACTTTTAACATTATGCATGCTAAATTAATTTTCGAATTGAATAAATAGCTAGTTTTCAATTAAAATAACTTAACCATTTTATTTAAAAATCCTCTTTTTTATCAATTCATTATCTTTTGCTTTAAAACCTTTTGAAAGACAATTTTTCTTCGCCTGATATATACACTGATGTATATGTTGAGATTAAGCAAAACATTAATAGTAATGCTTTTATTGATGATTAATTAAAAGAATGTAAATAAGCAGTTATCGATTATGAAATTTCAATGTTTGAAATATTTACTTTGGATGTTTTTAACAAAATACATCGAGGAACATTTAGCTTTAACAATTTTATTCTGTTGTTGAAAGTTAATCGAAAAAGAGAATTTATCGAATTATTTCCTTAATGGTGGTAATTCTTTAGTATTTGGATTTCTTTTTGTGAAAAAGGATTTTTTTTATATCCCAGGTATTTAAAAACGAGAATTAATTTGCATGAAAAAATCAGTCTCTTGTAGCCAGACATCAAATAAAAGGAAAGCAAGTGTGAAAACAAAATAGCGAAAGCAAAACCTGCTGCTCATTGCTTAAAATACTAATTAATTTTCACAGAAAGCAGCGTTTTTTTCCCTCAAGAAACATCATAAGGAACTCAGTTTTCATACGTTTTCTTAAATGTTCTCTCACATCATCAAGAATTGCAGGTCCTTAGAATGTTTGTAATGGGCACTAACGATCGCTTTTAAACGGTTTCTAACTTTTTACTCGCAGCAGGGGAGAGGAGCATTTATTTTTCAGCTCCACCTTTCGGATCATTGTATAGCAATGGATATATTGCAGAATGGACAGTTATGACCGCAATTTTGAAATTCTTTGATAACTATTACCACGGAGTAATTTAAAACTAGGAATAAGATTTTCTTCACCCAACTGTCATCCTGAGATTTAAAAAAATGGATTTTTTTAATCCTGAGCAGATTACTGTAATAACAGAGCAAACACATCATTAAAAAAAGAATGTTCATTAAAAGCACAGAGTGGGAGTATTATATTGTAAAAACTTATAGGGTGATTCTAGAATTAGATATATTTTTTTTTCATTCTTCCAAAAAACGTCGGTCAAGTTAATGGTATTCATTTTTAGGATAGGATTAAAAGGAGCATTGTGAAATTATTTAAAAAGAAAAAACAGAAAAAGAAAGTAACGGGAAAAAGAGAGTCTTTGATCTAAACTTTTTACTTTCTTGTACTGAGTACTGAGAAATATTATCAAAAAAATTTATACTCGATATATTGACGAAACTCCAAGTTTCAAATTCTATCTTTGATACATATCTGCATCTCAAGTTTAGATATGTATCGAATCTTCAAAGGTCTGGATATCTGTCAGTTTATACTTTCACAAATATCTAAATGCCATAATTCAAGAGCTAGAAGGGTGGAAATATGACAGTGTCGTGTGATTTAGCGAGTACACTGTTTGACATTTTGATTTTAACCAGTCGAAAAAATATATATTGGGAAGATAAATATAGTAAAAATGCTAGATTCACGCCCAATATAGATTTTTCGTAACTATTGTTCATTTGTTACACAAGGTTAAAATTTTATGCGAGGGGTGGGAGTGAGGAGTACACAAAACTATTGTTTGAACACGAATCTGATCTTTTATAGCATTTTTACATAGCTATATATGGGAATTGGAATTATTGTTTTACATACTAATACATGTTTGAATTATTGTTTTACATAAAAGGAATTTGAATAATTTTTTGTAAAAATAAAATGCCATTGTGTCCGAATGCACTCACTTCTATTTTATAAAAGCATAGTTAATTGTGTGTCAAGTAAAAATCGCTGAGGGCGTCAAAATACAAAATAAGTAAAATAAGTGTGATATACTATTTTGCATAATTTATGTATATATGAAAGCTCCCTCCAAGATAATACTGTAATTTTTAATTGGAATTATAATGAAATGTGTACATTGGCTTTAATGTCAAAAATTATATATATGTTCCATACGGCAAACTCGTACTCTCACGTATGTCAAAACTTTGAAATGGCACCAAAAATGACTTTATAATCTATTATCGCATCTAATATCACATTATTTGTATCTAATAATTATATCTCATATGTACGGCGACTTAATAAGGCTTGGAACCACATGGTTTGGCTTGAGTATGTAATGTAGACGTAAGTTCATTTAAAAAAAACTGCCTTCAATTTGATAATTCCATCCATAGAGATAAATATGAAGTAGATTTATTTTTTAAATATCTTCATTAAAAATTTAGATTTGAGTGTTTATTTAACGGGGTAATTTTACTGTGCCGTTTTACCATGAGGAAATAACATTTGTGACTCTGCTATTTTTCTACATTATTATAGGACATTTCAACATTCTCTTCTTAAAAAAACTTCAACCTACTCCACGTCACAATAATATAAAATATAGAAACTTATTTAATCAAAGTATATAAAATACAGGGCCTGGCTTATTTAATTGGGGTCCGGGGTAAAAACTTTTTTGCCTCCCCCCCTCTGATTAATTACTTCATAGAACTGAGCATAGAAGAGCATAGAACTTTTCTATGGTATTTTGCGTTTATTAATTCAAAATTCTTTTTAAACTTGAAACTAAAAATACTCTTAAATTGAAGCATCACACTTAACCATTGAATTTAAAATGCAATCTGACAAAATGCTAAGGCAAGATTTATATTAGAATGCTATCTACAACTATCTTAAGCCACTGTCTCTATAATATAAACTCATAAATCTTATAAACTAAATATTAGTACATTTTTTAAAATGAAAAATATGCAAATTTCTCAACAGTTATTTCGAGCCCGTATACCCTTGCCTTAGTCAAGCTTCGATAAAGTTTAATTCTTTATTATGACGAGATATATTCGGTATTATTCTGTACGAAACCTGCTAAGAACTGATATACCGACCTGATATCGTTTGGGAAATTAAAAATCAAAACGATTATGCTAAGAACTGATAGACCGACAAAAAGCGGAGAAATTTGTGACGAAATGCGATTTATTCAGAGAATAAAGAAGTGAGAGCGTTGGACTCGAACTCCTTAAGTTACGAGTTCGAAACTCACCGGCCAAAAGATTCCCCGAGTGTGTGGCGGCTGGCGCTCATTAAATCCGTTCGTGGTCTCAAAGTCCTCCATGTCGAGAGTAATACCACTGGGGGTACCGGGCAGGAGGTGATCGTTCTCTGCTCCAAATCTAAATTACGATCTGAGATCAATGAATGAATATGCATGAATGAAGTCCGCCCCCTAAATAGAGTTGTGACGTGTGTGTAGCTAAGTCGTACTCTTGGCCCTATATGGCGTAACTTGTACAATAAGAGACGTATTATCTTCGGCTTAAAATCTGCTGATATATCAATGGGGCTTGTCCATGGCAAGTGCCATAAGTAACAACAGCAACAACAAATGTGTTATTTCAAAGTTTCTTTGATTAAAACTCATCTTAATCATTGGTTTTTAAAATGATAATTATATATTATGTATGAATGCTCTTTTATAATCAGTTTCTTTATTTATGATAAATTATGAGAGGGAGTAATTGCAAAAGCTCTAGAAAACTGATTTCTGATGCATTAAGAATCCGTTATACAAATATACTTTCATTCATATTTATACTGTTTTATTTAAAAAGCTCGAAAAACTAATTTAACAGTTACCGAAAATTAGCAACTTCTTAACAGTTTCCAAGGATAGACATTCAGGAAATACAATTGAAATATATATATTTTCCTTACTTTCAGTGTTTCTTGCCAAAAAGCGTTTTTCCTTTGTCTTGCCACTTAAGAGTACTCCTTAATTCAAGATGAACTCTTACTCAAAGAATTGTTTGTCTATGAGGCCAATGAAAGATTACATAACATCAAAGGAAGATAGTTTCTCCGAAAGTTGGCAAAAATACACCTTTCAGCAACAACAGCATTTAGAGGTAGTGTTAAAAGCCATAAATCTTACCTCCTCTCCTCAAGATATTTAAGTAACGCATTTGACTGTAGTGGATCAATCGTGTCGTTACATTTTAACAAAAATTTAAAAATATATATCTTCAAAAATTATGATTACTTTGTAAAAAAACCATTATCTAAATCTGAGTTTTATATCTACAATATACTTTGTTATCTTAAAGATTCATTTCATTTTTTATTCATTTATATGCTGTTTTTTCGATACGTATTTGCACTTTACAAAATTTTAATACTTAAAAATCTTTTTCAAATATCAAAGATGGTGCACACATATTTTTACAAAATCGAATGTATATATAAATGTTAAAGGAAAAGTATAATTAGTATTAAATTTCTAACATATTCATGATAATACCATTTAAAGCAAGTTACAAAATTTCAGGCAATTTTTTTATTTTAAAATTTGTCAAGTGTCTTAACCGCTTAGCAGTTTTGCCCGTATGCCGTACGTGCATCGATTTATTGAATTTTGACAGCTGTAAGCTAAAAATAAATCATTCTTATTAATTATAATTCAATATGAAAATTACTTCGAATACATCGATTAGTCATGTATTTCCATTTGAAACAAAATAAAAAAATATTCCTAAAACGGAAGGTGTCATCTTACTAGATAGCAAAGAAAATAAAACAGTTAAGTGGTTAAGCACCAATCAGAAAGGTTATTTCAAATGGTACACTAAAAGTTTTCTCATTTCAAAAACATTTTAAAAAATCCATTTCGTTTCCATCATTCTTTTAATTACAATTAATTTAGGCCGGCGTTCTGGCACAGAGGTAGCGCGTCTTCCTCGTGATCTAGGAGTCCCGGTTAGGGCTTGGTTGTTCTTCTGTGTGCTATCTGTGAGGTGTATGAATGTGCCCCCCCTGTGAAAAGAGGCTGTGCAAGCGAATATGATGAGTGTTTAGCTAAGTCTTGCTCTTGTCCCTAATTGGCGCTACTTCAAAAACAAGAGACGCTCTTTTCGGCTTAAAATCGTTGATGGCCATCTGCGCTCTTGTCCATGGCAAGTGCCATTAGTAACAACAACAATTAATTTAGTATTTAATTTTCCGATTAATTCAGAAGGATTTTATTTCAATATCTTCATACGACTCAAAAGATCACGATTGAATAAAACTGGAGAAAAAGCGGTTAATTTCATTTTGAGCTTAAAATAGAATTCATTTTTTTTCTGTGCTCGTGTGATGAGATGCATATAATTTAATGAAATATTCCAAAGAGATATAATCTCTATCTAATTTGATAGTATTTAGATGCCTCCCTTCCCAGTCTTTAATATTACCGAGGTGTAATATACTATTTGAGTAAATGCACGTGAATGATGTGTAGGATAAGAATATAATTGCTTAGGTTTATGGCTAAGAAGGCATGTATTTATAAAGTCTAAAGTTCAAATAACATAACTGCTTATTTCAATACATTGTCAGATGTCATGTTTCGTAAAAAAAAACATAAAATTGCCAAAAGGTTCCAGTTATTTCCTACAAACGCTTCCTTGCTTTGATATGTTCATTATATTTTGTTAAAAATCACAACCAAGGATTTTTTTTAAATATTTCTCCGAAATATAATTTTGCTGTACCAACTCTTTGCTGAGAATTTGTATCAGGTCAAATTCTACAGAATATTAAATTAGTTAAAGATCTGTGAGTTCACTGCAAAGTTTAAACAATCAGCTTTTTTCCCCTTATTTCTTTACAGAAACTACTTAAACATTATATTGTTTCTAACATTGGTTTATTTTGATCTCATTTATCAATTTATTTTTTGAACCAGTTAAACAAACCATTTCGCCTCCTATTTTTTAACATCTCATTTCCTTTGGCCATTCAGTTACGTTTAAAAAAAGGGATTGAATTAACTTCCTGTAAGTGAGAGTCAATAAAAAACCAATAGAAAGAAGTGAAATTCCCATTAAAATTCAATTTATTGAGTGATTAATGCATCCAACGAAACTTCTCACGGAATTATTGTTTCGCTGCAAAATAATCAAGTGACACTTTCCTGAGTGTAGAAAGGGACCCGAAAGTAATAACAGGCCAGCCCTTACTCCCCTCTCCAATTCCCTTCCCCTCCCTCCCCTCCTAAAAGAAATCGATTTCGTATTTTCTGTCGTGCAAAGCTCCAAAAGCCATTAAGCATTACTGGTATCGGAATTTCGGTTAGGGTTACAGTTAATGAAAGTTTCCATCAAAGGAAACTTTTCTTTAAGTGGTAGTTGGAGAATCTAATTTGGGAAAGGGAGGAATTAGAAGTATTGTTTGGAAGTAATCGAGCTTAGAGTTGTAAAAACAAATGGCATACATTTCTGATGGAATCAATACAAACATCAAGGATATCTTTTTAAAAAATGTAATGAGCGTTTTGAGGAATCATATCGTAAGCGATTTTTTTTCTGCTTGAATTGTTAAAAGCCTTGTTTTTCTTCAAACATGTATTCATTTAATTACATATTTTGAGGCAGATCCCTCTAGGGACGTTACGACTTCAAATTTAAGCATATCGTTTAATTACAGCTACTTTTTTAAAATTAAATTACTCAAGACACTTTAAAACATTTCTGTAAGTAATCTTACTTACTAAAAGTAATAAAGGGGAATAAGAAATTTAATCTTACCCCTCAGATTTTAAACAAAAGATATTCAATATCATAAAAAAATTACTCTAAAATGAACGTTCACACATGAACGAAAATTAAGATACAATACGATTCCAAAAAGAACACAGAAATATTAAGAAAAAAAACAAGGAATATAGAAACCACTCGTATTTACTTTAAAAATTGAGATAGTAAACGCAGAGGAAGGCGATTATATAAAACTGTTTTCCAGTAAATTTTATACAATAAACGGATACATTAAATAAAACGTGCAAACAGGTTTAATGAAATACAAATTTACACTAATGCTCCATCATGGTTGTTTAAATAGTTTCATTACACAATGTTTGCGACATGACAGATATGATAGCATGTAGGACGAATTTAAACAGCACAACTTAATAGCAAATAAGGTAGGTATTCAAAACAACTTGCGTCATTAAGGTCTCATCACTCTTGGAATGTTGTACTAGTGTCGAACTGAAGTTGTACTATTGTAGATTTTTTTCCATTAATCTATGTTTCACGTTTTATCTTTTATATCTATTTCTTTCATATAATTTTATCTTTTATATCTATTTCTTTCATATAATTTTATCTTTTATATCTATTTCTTTCATATAATTCATTTACAAAGAACCTTTATAAGCTACTGTGTTAGCAATCCGGGCTTCTGTCTTAAAAATTGCTTGTTTCTGTATCTTGAAATTTGTCTTGTGGCATAGAATAGCATTTTAAACTCTTTGTTTGATTATTATAATAATTCTATCCTCTATAACGAGTTTATCTATTCCATAGAATTGTAGAAATCTAAATTTTGTATAAAATTTATTTAGAAATGGCATAAATTTTTCACATGTCACAAGATCCTAATAAAGTGTTTTATGGATAGAAACACGAATGCGATTTCAAAATATACTTGAGATCTATTTAGATATTTGAGAAAAAATTCTACTATAAGGCAATAAACACAACGCATTGTTTCTTTTTTTAAACTTAAAATGTTATTTATGGAGAATAGGAAATGATCTGATTGTATATTGAAACCTTATGTTTTAAATTAAATTATTTAATTAAATAACGAAAATATACATGGAATGCAACATTGAATCAATCTGTTAAGAATTTGGATAATTATATAATAATTTCATGCTGAAATTTCGCATTCATGAAACTCTGTGATTAAAAATACAAAATTCAAACCTTATTTTATTTTAAAACATTAATCTCTTTTATTTAAAAAAAACAAGCCGGCACCCTGGCATAGGGGTAGCGTGTCTTTTCCGCGATCGATTCGAGTCCCTGCTAGAACATGGTTGTTCTTCTTTGTTCTCTCTGCAAAGTGTGTGAATGTGCCTCCCTGTAAAAAAGGGTTGAGCAAGCGAATGTGGTGCGCGAGTAGCTAAATCGTACTCTTGGCCCTAGTTTGCACTACTTCAAAAAACAAGAGACACTCCTTTCGGCTTAAAATCGCTGATGCAACAGCTAGGCTTGTCCATGGAAAGTCCATTAGACACAACATTAAAAAATTCTTTTTAAAGGTATACTCTACATTTTATGTAAAAGATAGAAGCAAAGTATGAACAATTGATAGCGTTAGAATAATTATTTAGGCTTTATGCTCTTCTGCATTGTTTTTTCTATTTTTCAACTAATTAAAAGTTACACAATTTTTTTCTTCAAAATCTTAAAATAGCTTCTCGAACTGAGAAGGAAAATTATCCAACTACAGGTTACACAATATAATATAATTTAATATAATATATGTAGGATATCCCACGGAGCTATTTTATTTAACCATAATCTGTCTTCATTTTTTGTTTTATCTACATCCGATCGTAAACTAAATCAAAGCGGGAATTGTAAAAGGTTAGATCATTTCCCAGAAGACGATACTTTTAATTAGTACAACATTCCAGAACAACGCCATTTATCGAGCTTTTGAAAAACTGTCCCAATTAACATTGAACCAGAAGCCCCACTAACATCCGTAAAAGAAAGACGTCTGTATCCACGCGTTAGCGATTCCCGCTCGCAAAACTATGCGGCTATGCGGTAATATGTTTTCAGTCATAATGTTTTGCTACTTCTAAAGTCCTTCTAGAGGAAATAATCTAACTTTCTGTTTATTTAATATCTCCATGTTTCCATTCTTTTAATATTTCCCTTTAACTCTAAATAAATTCTTTTACTTTTTTTAAAGAAATCTCTTCATCCTTCGTTTGCATTATTTTAATCTTGGTGTAGAACCTAACCCGTAAATATTAAAAAACCCTAGACATCACGCCACTAAAACCCTCTATCTGAAGAGTCTAATTTTTTTAGAAGGTTTGGTTAGACTCCCACATACAAAAACAAATTGTTTTTTTTTTCGTATTTTATGTCCTGCCGTATCATTCATCCGATGACAATAAAACTTTACCAACTTATTGCTTTGAATCTTGAAAATCCATGTTTAACGCATGGTTAGTTCTATGTTGGATGCACTGAGATCGGACAGCACAGAAATTTATTTGTTTTTGATCAAGACAGAAAAGCAAAACAAATATTGTGCACCCTGAATTCTACCTAAATAATAAATTTAAAAAAATAAATAGAGTAAATATTATTTATACTTCTCCTTTATAGATCATTCAATTTCATTGAATGTTTTCATTGTCTATAAGAAAATAAATGATCATTCTTCCTATCATTCCTTATGTTGTGTTGTGACTAATGGCACTTGCCGGGGACAAGCCTCCGCTGATACGATCAGCAGATGATTTAAGCCTAAGAAATGTGTCTCTTTGTTTTACAAGTAGCGCCATCTAGGGCCAAGAGTATGACTTAGCTACACACACGTCACGACCTTTACGAACTTCATTCATGCAAATTCATTCACTCAACTCAGATCGTAATTTAGACCTGGAGCAGAGAACGATCAACCCAGTACCCCCAGTGGTATTATTCTCGACATGGAGGACTTTGCGACCACGAACAGATTTAACGAGCGCCAATCGCCATTACACTCGGGGAATCTTTTGGCCGGTGAGCTTCGAACCGTAACCTAAGGAGTACGAGTCAAACGCTCTACCAAACAGGCCATCCCAGCCTTTATCATTCCTTATTAAACAATATTGCTATTTCAAACTTTATTTGTAATTCCAAAACTACTTCCAACCATATTTCCAAAATTATCTCTTTTGTGCCAGTAACGTCCAGGCCACTAACTAATATAATATAAAATAATATAACTAATATAATACACTAACTAATATAATATAACATAAAAGTGGGTCAGAGACAAGTACGATGGTATGACGTTATCGCCTTTCGATTGTGTGATTATTAACTAAAGATAGCTGCTTAACAAGCAAGTGCACTTGCAAGTGCAGCTAATCTTGATTCAAATCCTCTCTGAAATGTGTATTAAGCGTAGCGAATGGGCTGTGATAGATTGGGTTCTAGTTCGGCAGAATGAAGCCATTGTGTAACACTGGATGCTTCCCGTAATTAACAAGGCATTGTTTAAACGTGAGGCAATGATAAATCGATTCTCTCCGTATCATCTTCCGCTCTGCTGGCTTTTGGGATCGGATCACCAGCGGTTTTGGTGAGGACTTGCTAAACATCAAGTGCGAATTTCAACTGAAAATCACGGTAGAATATTGTTTGCGTTTATATAATTTATCCTTTTTAGAATTTCTATACGTTTTTTTTTCTTTTTTAATAATGAATATTGTTATTTTTATGTTACTGTTTTTATACTCATATTAAGATAATGGATATTAAAGAAATTTAGATCATTTAGTTTTAATAGATGTTACCCTCTTTTATTTACCAAATGTTCACAAGCCATATTAACAGCATTAATTTAATCGTGATAACTAGCTTTCATGAGCTATGTCATATCACGCCGGTATCCTGGCATAGAGGTAGAGGGTCATCCCTAGATCTTTGAGTCCATGGTTCGAGTCTCGCCTCGGGCATGATTGTTCTTCTGTGTTCTATCTGTAAGGTGTGTGAATGTGCCCCCCTGTAAAAAGGGGTTGTGCAAGCGAATGTGATGAGTGAGTGGCAAAAGTCGCAATGTTGGCTTCTATTTGGCGTTACTACAAAACAAGAGTTGCTGATTATGCTTAAATCGCTGCCCACCTCAGTGAACTTGTCCATGCCAAGTGTCATAGGAAACAAGAACAACAATTCCTTCAATATTTTTTCTCTATTGAATCAATAGTATAATACAATTTCGAAACTGAAGGCATCATGTGACTGGATACCGTACAAAACAGTTAAGAAGTTAAATTGAAAACCTTTATTGGCTCCAATAGTGAATTTCCACCATACGTGGTTACAATTTTTCACATCAATTCGGCCAAGAGCAACAAAATTTTCAACTAAGTGGTACTCATTTAATAGTTTATTTAATTAAAAATTAAACGAACATTCCACATTATATTCGATGAGTGAGTAGCTAAGTCGTACTCTTGTCCCTAGTTGGCGCTACTTCAAACAAGAGACGCTCTTTTCGGCTTAAAATTCACTGATGCCTCGGCTAAGCTTGTCCATGGCAAGTGTCACAAATAAAAACATATCATATCACAAAAAATGAACGTACAACCTTAAATTACATTTTCACAGTAATCATAAAGTATTCTGATTAGTTAGCTATATAAATTTAACGAAATTAAATAGGCAAAAGTCCGCTTGCTTAGACTGTAGGCTCTCAAGTTCTCAAAAATGAAAGGTGGAGGAGGATGGAGAGGGACAGTGATTGGCTATTTATATGTCATGAGCTTTCAAACGATAAAAAAACTTTCGAAATAGAGATGCATTGATTGAATATGTGTAGCTATTATCGGTTTTTTCTCTCCTAAAAGAATATGTGTACTGACTTAATGTTTTTGAAATTATTCTCAAAAATAGTTTATGGCATTGCACAAATGACCATCGATGACATATCTAGATAACATAAACTTTCATATAATACAGAAGGCGGAAAACTAATGCAGATAGGATATTTATTCTTTGGTGTTTTTTTGCTCGAAACATATAATGCAGTGAACTAAAAAACTACAGCTGTTTGTTAAATTGTATTTGGAGTTGATTAGAATCTACAGTTTGCATAAGGAATTTATAAAGATAAATCTCTGAATTATGCTTATCTAAAGCTATCATCACATATATTTTTTTCTGTGCAGCACGGGTTTAAAATTAATTGAAATAAAATTTTGTTTCAAACCATGTTTCAATAAAAATTAATTGCTAATTTAATTAATTTATAATTAATTTCAGTCCTCTCTTATAAATTTCGATTTCTTATTTCAATTTTTGTCATTTCCATTATTTTTGTTTAAACACAGAATTAAAATGGACTTATTACGCCAATAAGATACAAATTTTTTGAAATGAGTTTACACACCAAAAAATTCTCTTCGTATAACCTTCATAAAAGCTTATATTCAATATATTTTTCCATTTAAATAATTTTGAAAGTCTTTATGCATCACTAACAGAAAATGAATGGTGGTTTTTAAAGGTCTACTTAAATTTCAATTAGTCCTGAAGCATTCATATATACCATGAGTTCCCAAGCAATGGGTAGCGAGCAAATATTGAGTGGGACCTGAAATGTAGGACGGATTAGACTGTGACATAAAAACTTTAATGCCGTCTGATTTCATTTTTGAAGGGCCGAAACGTAATCTGAAGCATTATCTAACCTTATCGACGACATTGGAAGTATATTTAGCCTTAAATTAATAATTTTTGATATTCAATCTCACTATCTTTCATTTTAAGTCTAGAAACCATTAAGAAATCTCATTAAACGTTTTCACCCAATAACGCGGTTTTTTAATTGGAGTAACTATTAATTATTATTGTTTTGAGTGCCGAATGATGAAAAATAAGTGGGCTTTATTTTTATTTTTTCGACGAAGCAAAAACTTAATCTAGTTTCTATTTCAACAACAATGATGTGTTTTGATATTTTAATTAACTTTTAATTTATAAAATTAATCTTATACTATAATACGAGGAATGGTTGTCAAGTCGGAAATCGCCCCAGAATTAATAAACTTTGGTAAACTTGGGATTCTGGGGTTTTTGGCCACGGGGAATCGATTGGCGCCGGATTTGAAGCGCTACGGTTGAGCAGTTCGGAGTTACAGATAGGATATTTTCAGACTTTATTAGTTCGCCATAATGGTTACTTAAATTTTCAAGTGGTAACGTGCTGCCAGCTATAGCCAATATGCCAATCAATATTCATATATATTTTTTTCATTTCATGCAGAAACGTGATGAAAATTGCATTTTTATATGTTTAATGCGCAATAATAATTTATTTTTTTAAATTTGAGTTTTTGTCAATCTGATGGCAACATATTAGTAAGATAATAAGATAATAAATATTGAACTTCAACACACTTCAATCTTTATACTGCTCACTTTGTACCATTTCTTTAATTGTATAATTTTTTGTTATCAATTACATTTTATTTCCTATGACTTTTCAAACTTTACCTTTGTATAGAATAGTTCCCTTTCCAAACTCTAACTTTGTTTAGAATAGTTTACAATGGTGCACTTTGACCGGTTATCTTTTCACCAATGGTTTCACAAATTTTCTTATGGCATATATAGTTTTGATAAATCACAATTGAAAATTTAAATATTCGAGTTAACTTCGATACCTGTTTTCTCCGAACGGAGCTCGGTCACCCGCTGGTTTTATTTAATAAGCTGAATAAACTTCTTTTTATTAAATAGTTTTTGACACCTACTCTTTTGAATGTAAGTTCGGGCAATTAAATCAATGAACTTTTCCTTGATGTTCATATGAATATCAAATTTATTGAAGAAGTATGCAAATAAACGACAGACAGATAATTGATTTGATGCAATATCCAATTTTAAGATTGAGATCTCATACGGAATTACAATCCTCTAACCGTTTTGGTTTCTGAATTAGGATATTCATATATACACCCAGGCAGACATTATTTCTTTTTAAATGGAAGGGAAAGGATGAAATGAACTTCGAGAACACTAAAACATGGAAATTTTTCATAATTTAGATAAAAGTAATTCCGGAAACAAAATTTTGAAAATGAATATCTTTTCTTTGTACACTACAAATTCGAAAAAGAAAGAAAGAAAGATTATTAATTTATGACATTATATCTATCGACCAGCTGTGTTATGATAGTTTTTAATGCGAATGAACTTACTGATGCTATTTGAGAAGTATATTTATTCATATTTCCTACACTCTTTGATGCAAAACTTCCAAAATTAGAAATTATTTCTCATAGCCCTATCAGGTTTCATTTATTCGCCACAGCATCTGTATATGGAGCTGCCATACCAACAAAATTTGAGGTTTCATATAATGTGCTTTGTTTGTTTGTAAGGAGGACGATCTTGGTGGTGGTATTGCTAATGCGTAATATTAATCATTCAACATATTTCTGAATTTGAATGGTTATAGCATCTATCATCTCTAGTATTCCACAGTGTATATAAAATCATTGATTTTATTAAGTCAAGATATGATCAATCCACTATTAAAGTTTGTACAAGAAGTTTCATAACATCTAGTGCATAAATGCTAAGCACTTTAAAGAACTAGGTATATGAATTTTCGTTTGATAATTTCTGAAGGAGTACCTCATTTATCATCAATATCTATTTTCGCTTTTTAATTTAGTGAAAAGAAAGATTTCTTAAGGATTTTTAGAAAGATTGTTTAGCATTTATGTACTGGATGTTATGAAACTTCTTGTACAAATTTTAATAGTGGATTGATCATATCTTGACATAATAAAATCGATGATTTTATATACACTGTAGAATACTAGAGATGATAGATGCTGTAACCAATCAAATTCAGAAATATGTTGAATGATTGATATTACGCATTAGCAATACCACCACCAAGATCGTCCTCCTTACAAACAAACGAAGCACATTATATGAAGCCTCAAATTTTGTTGGTATGGCAGCTCCATATACAGATGCTGTGGCAAATAAATGAAAGATGAAAAAGAATCTAAGTGTCGGAATTTATAGACTTGAAAATTAACATGCACCGCCATAATTACTGAAAAAAAATAATATGAAAAACACCAGTTCCGTAAATATCTTTCTTTTAAGGAAAATAGTTATTTCTCACTATAAAATAAAAATTACGAGAGCTATATTATCTCCTTAAAGTAACTGTACTTCTAAATTGGTGTTTCTTAAATACTTTTAATTATCTTTCTCTGTATTGTCAAGAAAATATAACTATTTTTGATTATACGCCTAAAACAAAACATAAAAATAAACTAATAATGTATATTTTTAAGAAATAGGTGTAATAGATTGTAGATATTAGCTAAATTTTAATGAAAACAATTTATAAATATTTTTTTAAAATTTTTATCTCAGTAATGCAGAAGATCATGTAAGCAAAAGTTATAATTTGCCCAAATATTTCTTGAGTATTCTTATTCTTGAGGAGAAATCTAGGGTTGCAATTTAATAAACGGATTTAAATGTGGCGGAGCATCATTTGCAGAAATTGAAAATGTCTCTATAAGCAACAGCGCATCCACAGAATATGAAATATATTTAGGAATACACACACATAAGAGGAGTATACTGATTTCTGATATTCGACATATCTTAACTTTATGAGGCAAAAAAAGTTGTGGGGGAATAAATGATTTACCTTACAGATATACTGGGTAAATCTCTATGATAATAGGTGATTCAATATTCTTATCCTGTCTTCTGCAGGGATATTTTTGTATTTATTTATGTCTACCCCCCGAAAAGCTTTATCCAGTCTAAGCCCAACTGAATCTAAAAAGAAGAAGAAAACGATAACAAATGGTGAAAATATGTCGATGAAGTAAATCCAAATCTGTTTTATCTGCTAAGGAAAAGGGTCGTTTCTTGTTTTATCTAGGAAATAATGCGAGCAGAATATTTGCAAAAGGGGAAGAATAATATTTTTCTACACGCTTGGATTATCTGAAAAAATGAAAGAAAAAAAGAAAGATTTTTTTTTCAATAATAACAACAAAGATGGTCTTTCCGAAAATGCTCTTTTATTAGAACAACATTGGATCGCACAAATCGATTGCTGAGACGACAAGAATAAATGAATTTGTACTTATATTCTCTACAACGAACGTTTAATTTTTAGATTTAGAACTAACTTTTTATTTCTGGACGAGTTTTGGCTTGAAGTAAAAAATTTTATAAGTCATTTACTTTTCTAAAGTATATTTTCCTTATCTGCTTATCTGCTTTAAAAATTATATTTTAAAGGAAACTGTAATAAAATACACATCACTTATTATTTCAGAATATATCGACATTTAAGTTTAAACATTAGCATCAAAAATTCTATTAGCAATAAATATATAAAATAAAATTAATAAAATTAAAATATATAAAATATAAGAAATATATAGCATAAGTATATAAATATATAAGTATATAAATATAAATATATAAGTATATAAATATATAAGTATATAAATATAAATATATATTATAAAATATATAAAATATTCATTAAATATATAAAAAGGTTAAAATGAAATCTGTTCTGCATATTTCAGTGTATCATGTCAGAACATCATTTCTTGAACGGCCAAGCACCCCGTGCTCGTGCAAGTTAAATTATATCTTTATTCATTTTAATTGTTTCATTGAATGAGTCACTTTAGTATTGCAAACGATCCAAAAAACTAGCATTTACTGTTTCAAAACAGTAATGCCTAGCATTTACTGTTTCAAAATATATATATATATATCACATTTCCTATTTATTTTATTTCATATAATCACGTGCTCAAAATAACATTTTTCTAGATTTTATTTACTGTAGTCATTATTTTTTTTTAAATCAAACTTTTTGTAGATTCGATGGCAACTTGTTATTAAAAGCTGGTTTTAGGAAATCCTCGTGCAGATAATGAAATTTCAATTTTTCGCCTACGGATCTTTGTTGAAGCTCATTCCCAAAATAACATCATGTTCTGACATGATAATAAGTACAAATTATTATGTTTTCATAACGTAATAGTGTAATGAATATCATTCATTGACGGTCTTTATAGTTTAGAGCATGAATTTATTATTATATCCTATATTTTTTTCATTTTTGTTGAAACACCCACCCAAACGTAGAAAATAGCTTCAACTTTTTTGAAAATTCTCGCCATTATATATTTTTTCCATTAAAATGCGATGAATGAGTGCTAATATTTGACATCTATATCGTTCATTCTTCTTTTTCAGTACTCCAATGTTTGTTACACGAATAATTGGCATACTATATTTGCTTCAATAAGCATTGACAATCGCAGGTAGGTTGCATTGCTTAACAAATAGACACAGTTTTAATCAGTAGATTTCCTGAAATTTCTTTTAATTTTTTATTTTATATCTAAAGCATTTTTTTAAATTAGATTTTGTATTATTTATATTAGGTAGTAGAAAATAATATTATTTTATAATATTTGACTTAATATGTAACTTAAATATGTCATCTTACTATCTTTTATTTAAATATCATATAATATCGGTTGATAGTGGTATAATAGCCTTGTATTGATGTGATCAAAGTTATAAACTTCTTGTAAAGTACTGTATTGTTTCTAAAGTAACATTAAAATAGAGTAACAAGTAATAAATAAAAAAATTAAGTCAATCCTACTCAAGTCTACAAAGAAAATTTTTATTTTAGTTTCTTTTTATTAAATAATTACAATTAATATAAATAATTGATCAAAAAATATACCTGGTCAAAACAAAATAAAGTTTGCTTCTTTTAAAATTAAATCAGAACAGAATCAGAACACAATTAAAACACACTAAATTAGCGTTGAATTTTCAACGTTAAATGAGAATTCAAAGTCAATTGAGGCAACGCAAATGCTTGCATTGTCTATACCAGTTGGGCTAATGCAACATAGATTAGAAATATTTAATTTTCTTTATTCTCTATTATTTTAATTCGAAAATATTTCAGAATGAATCCTAAAAATTGATTAATTAACAATGAATTATTTTAAATGCATTAAACATTATGAAAATAAACAGAACCGTTTGAAATAATCGGCCTGAAACATGTTACGGCTAACCTCATTAGCGTGTGGAAAACAAAAACTGAATTCTTTGCTTATTTGACAGTGGGGAAATGAAGACTTCAACATCAAATTCATCCACTTCAAGTTAAAAAAATTTGCTTGAATTTATATATATGAAAAGTGTGAGCTAATAATAGGAATTGGAAGAGGATGGTCATTACATGTAATTATAACTTTCTCAGGTAGTAATATAATTTTAAAATGCTGCTAACTTTATGTGCTGTCTATATCTACACTTATAATAAAGATGTATGTTTGTCTATTTATGTACGCTGGCTCTCTACAGGCCAGAACGTTTGATCTACAGTTGCCAAATTTAGCTAATGTATACTTTGAAGGCGGAATGTGCATCTCGGATCGGTATTTTTGAATTTTCAATTAAAAATTGAGCAAAATTTCGGTGTGTTTTCTCGAAAACTTCCGAAAATATTATCGCACAAATATGATCGTTGTATCAATCAACAGTATTTTACATCTGTAATTCTTACATTAAAGTTCAAAAATTACGCTTTTAATGATACAAATGTTTTAATTTATAGATAAAATCTTCACTTTCAATAAATTAAAAAAATGTTGTAATTATATTTTTCGATAATTTCACACAAAATAAAATTAAAATTTAATCAGCATGAGCACTTTCCCGTGAGTGGGAAAAAACTGAATTTATCAACGAGTTGCTATCATGTTGAAAATTACACAAATTAAAAAATAATCCAAAAAAACTTTCATATTTATTTTAGTATTATCTCTTCTATTTAACATTCAAATTTAAATCTTACTGAAGCTAATAGCAAATTATAGACAAATAATGTACAATGAACAAGATATCGTAAGGCCTATATAAAATCAAAATTTGTAGCTTAAAAGTATCTTGCTGATGACTCTACTAAGAGACCAAAATTTACAAATATTTAATAGAAAATTTTAGTGAACTTTAATTTTTGCGAACCAGTCTGTCGTCCAAGGCAACTAGATATTTTGAAATAAATGCGAAGTTATAAATAATATGTAAGCATATCCCTTTTCGCTGATACTAGCAATTGGTGGCAACTTAATCGCAACTTCTGAACCAAAAAGACGATTTATTCATCTTTCAGGCAGTTTCCTGTAGATAAATACTCCGTGCATCTTATCTTAAACATGCTCTCATTTGCAATTCAAAACACGGATCAACATTAACAGTTTTCTAGAACTGTTCTAAAAGTCTTTCGGAGAAGGAAATTATTCCGATGACACGCTCTCCGACGCAAGGTGGTCGTGCGGTCAATGCACGCCAGCAAAAACAAACCTGAAACGTCTTCCGCAGTTGGCGGGGTGGCTTAGAGAAAGCAGACGATCGATTCCCCCCACCGACACCGCGGTTTAGTCATTCATCACGGGTGCGCAGTCACTGGAGAAAGTCACGCGAACACACTCCCTCCCCCCCCCTGTAAAAGGAAAGGAGAGACCAAGATGAAAGAATACGCCTGCGCCTCAGATTTTTCATTTCTTGAAGGGTATCGCTTTATCTTAAGCAAAATCTATGTACTGAATATTTTAAGCAATTCTATAACGTCTGAGAAAAATCACTCATCGTAAAGTTCAAAATAAAATTCAAGTTTAAAATTATACTTCAAAGTTAATTTTTGATGGAGTTATCAAGTATGGAGAAAGTTTGGTGAGATCGTGATGAGAACCAGAAATTTTGTACCCAAGGCAACACTCTAATAGTAACCAGAACTTTTTTTTTTAAAAAAAATATGAATAAAGTTTTTCTCCGGGGATAAAGAAGAAAAAAATTCTCCCGAAAATTCTTTGCGATAATTTGAAGCACAGCTTGATATTCCCGAAATTGTATTAATCTTTAAGCATGAAAAGCTCAGCTATTTTTTGATGTAGGGAAAGCCGGCATTTTCTTTTAAGTTCCACAACTTTAAAGGGTCCCGGTATCATTTTTCAATGATTTTTAAAGAAATTTAATTTTTATGCTCTCAAGAGAAGAGCCGTACACTGGAGTTCATTTAAATTAAAATCACGTATCGTTCAAATATTAAAATATTATTCTAGTAACAATTCTGATTAATTACCTTATGTGAGTTTCATATTAACCTATGATTTTAAAACGATTCACTGATTTATTGCTTAAAAAATAACTGGCTCTATTATTTTAAGAATTTGTTATCATGACAGAACATGTTATTTTGGGAATGAGGTAGACAAAAACCCGTAGGCGAAAAAAAAAACCGTTTGCGAAAAATTGAAATTTTTTTATCTGCACGACCATCTCAAAAAGTCAGCTTTTAATAGCACGTTACCATTACCTTTACAAAAGCTCTGATCAAAAAAATAAGCTAATTACTACAGAAAATAAAACCTAAGAAATATCATTTTGAGCACGTGATTATGTCAAATAAAATAAATAGGAAATGGGATATTTTTTAAAACAATAAATGCGAGACAAAGTTTTCTGTTGGATCGTTGGCAATACTAAAGTTAATGATTCAGTAAAACGATTAAAATGAATAACAATATAATTTAACTTGCATGAGCGCGTGGTGCTTATCCGTTCAAAAATATATATTCTGACATGGTGCATTGAAATATGCATAGCAGATTTCATTTTAATTTTTTTCATATTTTTTTCATTGTTCATGTTTAAAGTTACTTTTAAACTTGAATTTTTAATTTTTTTATATGGAGATATTAGAGCAGTTATCTTGAAAGTGAAAGACAATTAAATTTCAGTTTAATTAAAAATTGTGATTTAAAACTGTTTTATAGAAAGAATGAATTGAAATCTATTAAGAAATTATTGAGTTTTGAAGTTGGAGCGGAAAAAAGTGAGGTCTTTTGATTCGCGATGATTAAGGGTCTCCAAAGAATTTAATAGCATGTTGTTAATGGCATGTCTTGATGATATATAAAATCGGAAATATTTTTATCAAAATGTAACAAAAATAGAAATGTATTTCACGGTGTCCAAAAAAGAAGAGAGAGAGAGATTTTATACATGTTAAACTTATTCTTTTCTTTAGACAAAATAAAACTTACATAGCTTTATTTTATCAATTTTTACTAAAATATTTTCTTAAATGCAAAATTACTTAAAAATATCATTCACAAAAAATATTGTTGACAAATATAGTATCCCCACAAAGTGTAACAAGGTATTATATCTTTAAATATTGCACCTAGACATATACTTCCAATTGAAACGTTTCATTAAATTAGATAGACAATAGTATGATTAAAGTGCTTATAATATAATCCAAATTAACAACTTTATGTCTGTCTTGATAAAAGGGCTATCTACTCTCTTGCAAATATTTGCATGTGACGCATTTTTCTGTTTTGAGCAATTTGAATTTCCAAAATAAATATTTCCATTTGCACTTTTTATTAAATTTTCCAAATTTAAAAATAAGCGTATATCTTCTAATTTTACTGAAAGAAGCGTGAAACCATATAAATATGAAAGACACATTTTGTTAATTGACCTTTTGACACTACGAGGATAATATAAGAATTTAACTTTTCAACTCTTCATTTTTAATTTCCACAGAAATCAAAATATTTTCCATACAATTGTTCATCTTCTTCAAGGAAACTTAGTAAATGGAAATATATTTTCTAAGTATTATCTTTAGAGAAATAAATGTTTGTTCCATTTTGTTTTGTGACATCCTGTTAGTCCACTTTACTCATGTCTCAATTCCATTTGTTAATTTTTAAATCCTTATTGATAAATATATAGTTACTATTTAAAAATTTCTGAATTACAAAAAAAAAATGCAGTCACTAAGTCAATTAACATTTTTCTCAAAAAAATTATGGAATCCAAATTTTAATACGCTTTTGCTGCCTTCTTAATAATATTTTATAAAAAAATTCTTATATAATACATTTTTTAAATTATTATGCTTATTAATTTTCTAGGGCATATTATTTTAAGAAACTCTTAATTTAATTATTTTTAGATCAATCAATGGCTGTCTCCAGAAAATGGTGTCCATTGATTAAATGATGTTCTTTGAGGAAGCCATTGAAATGGTCTGGAATTTTCTTTAGCAATAAAATTCAAAAATTCATAATTCGATCAGTCTGAATCTAAGAAGGGTTAAGCTTTTTTTAAGTTCAAAATATTAACGCACCAAAGAGGCTTTATTAAATATGACTGACAAGGCAAAAAAAAAACTGTATTAAATTTTAAATTTTAAAATTTATTCAACAGTTTATTTATAGAGTGAAACAACATGAATATAATATGTTTATGATATTTAAATCATTTAATCCGATTGATATTTATGCTTATTTATGATCGTTTAAAATTAGCAATTGATCCCAATTAAAATAAACCAACTGAATATTGAAAAAATATACATTTACCATTCAGAAAAATCTGCCAAAAAACAAACAGAAAAATTTCGAAGTAAAATTTATTTTGACTATATTAATAACAAAGTTCGTTGGCTTAAATATTAAGTAAAATTCAAACTTTAGAGGGAAAAAAATCTGAAGTCCCAATTTTACCAACAGAAATATGAAGAAATTTTTGCTTGAAAAGAGATTTAATCCCTTTACGTTGCATTTCAGGGAGATTTTAGACAGAAAAGACGAAGGTGCCGAGAAGTTTTTCAAAATAATTTCGTTCGTTTTAATGAAAAAAAAGGATCTCAGAAGCTCATTTTACGATTATTTCGGTTTTTAACTTATATTTTCAGTTCAACTGAACATTGGGGGAGGAGAGAAGAAATGTATGTGCGTAAATATTTAAATTGTATAAAAGACTCACGGTAGATAATGATACATCCAATATAAAGCAAAATACGCAATCAAAAATTCTGTAGAGAATACTTTTAGGTTAAAGGGCTACATTTTCTTAAAGTAAGAATGATTTAATATATCTATGAAAGAAAAGAAAAATTCGTTAATATGGGCGTAAAAATTTCTTGATTAAGGCTTTTAAAATTTAAAAGGATAATTTTTAGCATGGCATGCTACAAGCTTAACTAAATTATTTGTATGTATGTATGTAACAATGTACATTTTTTAGCACTTATTTATGACTTCCTCATTGAGATACTATAAATGATTTGCATTGAATTTTAAATGACATTTTTTAAATGAAAACTATAATGTTTAATTCCATTTCATAAGTTATTTCTGGGAATATAATTTATTATACCTTTTATAAAAATTACAATTTTTTTATTATCTTTTATACTTTTGTCGCTTTGAAAAATAATGTTAAAATCATTTAAAACATCTTACGCATGTGCAGTCTGACAATGTTTTCTGTCCCAGTCCTGATCGTGACGGGGGGATCCACGACGGAGAAGAGGTCATCTGTTACTTGGACACGCACCACAGGAAATTTGTAGAGGGAGGGATACGACAAAGATGAAGAGTTTTGTTGCTGATGAGCTGAGGTAGAAAAACGGTTTATTATTTCCGGAAGACCAGCCTACAACGTTCGGAGATGAAAACTTGTTTTCCATGTCTTACAAGTTTGACTTATTAGTCTTTTGAGAAGGTGACCGTAGGTGGCTAATAATAGATGTCCTTTTCAATATTTCATCAATATATATGACATGAACAAAACTTTATGGGCAAAGGAGCAAAGGATTAAATAATGCCAAAATACTTCCCTGTCATTGCTATTCTGCGATCAATATTAAACCTAAATAGTTAAAAATAGACTTGGAAAAACAATAAAATTGAAGAAAAAAATGGAACAGAAGTAGAAATAATTAAAAAATTACTAGTAGGTTAATCTTTTGAATCTCTTATTTGCACATAAGTATATGAATCTTTAATGAGTAAAATAAAAAAAAACAAAGTATAAAAAATGTATAATGAAATCTAGGATCGCAAATTTCAAGTTATCCTGCGAGAAAATTATTATTTTTAAAGTGAATATTTGTCTTAATTTAAATAATTAAACAGTTTAAACCAGTTTGAAAAAATTACGTGACTTCTCTCTCCCTCCCTTTGATGATAATATTTTTTTAACTTTCATTTTCAATTTTTCTAGCTGGCAAACAAAGTTTTGGAGCTCGACCGATTTTGAAATAAGAAAAAAACAAACCCAGTAATTAGAACGAAAAGTTGACTACTACTGGAAGCTTTTGTAATTGTGGTAAAATCCAATGAATGTAGATTAATTTTAAAATTATATTCTAATATTTACAGTATTTTGAGAAATACAAATAGTAAGAATGCGCTTATAATATCATTAAAGAATAAATATAAGTCTCGTTTTACAAATTTGAGGTAGTTAAGAATAATAATAAAAAACGATAATCTTCTGAGAGCGAGATTAATTATTTAAAAGTAAGAAATCGTAAACAAACTGGAAGATGACGTCATTTCAAAGAAACGACGAACAAAGAGCGATTGATAGTAACTTTAAATAAATATTTCAAGCAATACTGGCGAAAGAAACCTCAAATGTCATGGTCCAGGTGACTCGCTATCTACTAATGAAAAAACAAATATTTCTTGTCTTCTAATTTCGGATACTCCAAAACCGCCAAACCAAAACAATATTATGTTCTCACATGATAATAATAATAAAAATATGGATGGGATTTTTTTTTGTTTTGTTTTACTAGAAACATCTAATTGCTTCGATATTAATTCGAATCTTATCAAAAGTTTTAATGAAGGATAATAGTATTTGCAAAGAAATTTTAAGCCATATGCAAAATAAAATAATTTTAAATGTTGAGAATAAAGTGAAGCATTTGAAAATTATAGTGTTAAAAAGACGATTTAAAGAATTTTGAATAAGAAGAGAGATAATTTCTTTTCTATTCAATAATTCACAAAAAATGAGAAAATTAATTTTCATCTAACAAAGATTTGATATTTTTATCATCATGTTTATTTTACTATATCACGAAACAAATTCGCGGCAACATGTGTGTCGTCTTTAAAATACTCTTTATGGAAATATATTTATATTTTCCAGTCATGTTCCCAGTACAATTTACCTTGAAAAAAGATATTTTATCTTATACTACTCTCTTAATAATGCTAAACATAAAATGATATATTTAAAAAATTATATACTTAAGTACATTCTAAATTCAGCACAAATGTTCCTGCATGTATATCAACAATGAGACAAAGATTAGGGAAGAGAAAAAAGATAAACGATTTATATTTAAACAGTTGAAAATTGCTGTAAAAAGAGAAGTAGTCCGATCCTTTTGGGCAATAATATCTCTTGAATTGAATTTAACATCGATAATTTATCATATTGGTATGAATAAACCCACCGCAAGAATTCACTATTTCGTATATCATGAATACAAGAGAACCGTAAATTAACGCAAATGGCATTGCGGATCGCTTATCGTAAAACAGTTACAGTTAAATGCGACGTCAGAGTTCAGAGTTCTGATTATTGCTTCCGATCAGAAATCTTCAGGAGGTGCTCTAACTTTAAAGAATACAAATAAACCAAGGGACAACTGCATTTAATCTTTGAGCTTTAATTTAGGAACATTTGCTTCGAATGCAGAATTATATATTAAAGGTAAGATGCTGCGTAATCTGACTTTTCCTGGAAATAATTGTGTTTCCGCATGGGGCTTTGAGCAGCATTTTAAGTAAGGTAATAATGATATTTGCTTTTTTAATACTACTTTCAATCATTTGAGTTCAAAATTTCTTCCGTTATTGTGCCGTTTCATAACCTCGGTTTTAAACGAGGATACCAGGTATAAAATCCACTTATTCATGTTACGAAACCTTAAATGGAATTCTCTGATTATACTTGTGATATAAATGATGTTAAATTCAGTACACAGTTTGAAAGTACTGCGTTATAAAGAGAAAAGAATGGAATTTCTGTTACTATTCTTTATGAAATCATTGAATCGTAGTTTGTATGATATTTTAAGGACTCTAAATTCGGGTAATAATTGTTTTATGATTCAAGTATGTTAAATGTTGTTTTCATGTTCCGCTTTACAACTGAAGGAGGAGTGATGTAGCTCCTGAGGGTATGAGCACCCAAGGACAGAAGTCTGACTTCTAGCTCACACACAACACAAACTCTTTTTACGGAGCGGACTTCATTCATACATTTCAATCAATCATCGACAGGTCTAGACTTAGATCTGAAACATAGAACGATCATCTATGACCCAGTATTACTCTATACATGAAGGACTTCGTGACCACGACAGATTTAGCTTGCTCCAGCCACACACACACACACACACACACACACACACACACACACACAGAGAGAGAGAGAGAGAGAGAGAGAGAGAGAGAGAGAGAGAGATTCTTCGACTGCCTGGTTCGGAATTGCAGCCCAAAGGATGCGAATCAAACTTGCTGTTGTTGTTGTGTCAAATGGCACTTGTCATGGACAAGCCCGCTGCTGAGCCCAGCAGCAGATTTAAGCCGAATGAAGCGTCTCTTGTATTTGAGTAGCGCCAACTAGGGCCAAGAGTATGACTTAGCTACACGCTCACCATATTTGCTTGCACAACCCCTTTTTACAGGGGGGCACATTCACACATCTCACAGATAGCACACAGAAGAAAAACCATGCCCGAACCGGGACTCGAACCCGGGAATTCCAGAACACGAGGCAGACGCGCTACCTCTGTGCCAGCAAGCCGGCTCGAATCAAACTTACTACCAACTAGGCTATCCCAGACCTAGTGTTTTAATTAAATCATGAATTCCCCATATATGGTTATTATGTTCCAAAAAATAACAAAAGTAAAATAATTTGTAGAGAGAAATGATTCAAATAGATAATTTAACAGCATAGATTTCTCTGTCAATGTTGTGTATGATTTTTTAGTTGAAATTTAATGAAATCATGACAAAAACGTTAAGAAGTTAACACGATAGCTAAATCCAACTTTTTTAAAGCTTTTATTAATAGCGTTAAACACCAGCGTTTATGGAACTTCATCGCCCAAAATTTTTATCCATGTATAAATACAACCACTTATTTATCCAATTCTACATGTGATTTATAAATCCATCTGCAATTTTATAATGATTTATTTTGGAGTTTTGAACACAGGGAAAATGATGTGAAAGTTTTCGTAGAGAAATAAAATTCCATACAGAGTACTACAGTTTCGAATAATACCGATTTCGGCAGTTGCGCACGCGCGGTGAGAAAAAGAAGCCATTTCGCAGCACATTCATTACTATTGGGATTTTCCATCCAGCCAGAGATGTTAGATACAGCAAAATTTAAATAGTTTCAAACTGAAGAAAACTCCCTTTGCGATTTTGTTTTCAATATAAAAGATAAAGGGAAATGGTTTAAAAAATGAATGAAAAATATCGCATTACAAACTTTATGTCATAAATGAATTTTAAAATAGCATACTTTAAAATAATTTTAAATAAATGTTTTTATTTTAATAAATCTCAACGATATTTCATAGCTCAAATTAATTATCATAAAAATTTGGATTTTTTTTATTGTTCCATGTACTTTAGTAAAAAAAAGTAAACAAGGCGAGAAAAATATTTATTTTAAGTTATACGGTTATTTATTTTTTAATTTTGATTACATCAAGTCAAAAATGTATTCATTATTTTTTATTGCCTATTATTAAAAATTGATTAGGAAAAAAAGAAATTTAAGTAATGGCATTAGACATCTACGTGCATTACATTTAAAACTTCCAGCATCATATTTACTTTAATGCTCAAACTGCTTGCTATGAGGCTTCATCAAATTTAAATACCTGCAAGTTGTTAACAAAATACATGCATATTTTGAATATATGTGTCATAAGCGAATTATAATATGCATCAACATCTCATAATACAATTATGGAATCATCAATTATGGGAATTGTTCGGCATGTTGACCGTTTCTGTGCAGTCATTGCCAACAAAGCTATCGAATCGAATTTCCAAGCATCGATAACAGGTTGTAATCGATTGTTACTTGACCACCGTCTCTTTCGCTAACGGCTTTTATCTCGTTGATTGAAACTACCCTTGAGATACAAATGATATATTTCATACAGTTGCAGTTAATATTTCAGAGTGAATTCCGTTGAGTCTGTTGGAAATTGGTTGCTTTCTCTTTTATAAGTTAATCATATTTTCAAATGACTCATAACTAATTAAAACATGTATCTATATTAATAAAAATGCAACTCGAAATGCGTTGCTAACCGCAAAACTGGAGAAAGGCTTGACCGATTCGGCTAATTCTTTAAAAATATTTTCGTTAAGGCACGAGGATGGTTCTTATGGCGAGAAAAAATTAAAAAACTGCGTGGAAAATAGTTAAAATGACACTTTTCTTACTTTCCCGCCAAAAATCTTCATTCCCTTCCCCCACACCAACTGAGTTAGATAGCAAGAAGTAATAAATGATTATTTGTTTAGAAAGAAAATACGCGAAGTCAGTTTGTTTTCATTCATAGATAACGGGATGTTTAAAAAAGAAAGAAAATAGTTACTTTTATTATTAGTCGGTATGAATATTTAATCTATGCATGCTCAAAATAAAGTCTGGGCAGGGAAGAAAAAAAGTAATAAAAAAGGGAAAAAAGGGTTTATAGAAAGAAAAGTAGTGAAGGAAAAAAAAGGATAGAAAAGAAAAGAAAAGAAGGGCGTGTGTGTCACCATTATTTCGTCTGTGCGAGGCATTTTCCAAGCTGTTTTTAAGCTTTTGTATCTCTTGAAAACCAATTATGTCTTTATTTGTTTAGTGTGTTTACATTTATGAAAATTTGAGTCTCATTATTCTGTAAAAACAGAATTTTAGACCTTTCCCCCCACCATTTAAGTAAAATATCAATTCCGGGACAATCATTGCTCTGATAGAAAGAGAAAGGTGAGTAGTACAGTGAACAGATCATTTGAAGAAAATAATACTAAATAATACTATAAATGAATTATATGATTATCAAAATTTGTTTGGTTTAAAAATATTTTGGCGAAAAACCTGTTATGAGACACAGCTACATAAAATATTAGCGAGCATTAATACTGGCGAACCGACTGGTCGCCAAAGGCGGCTAATTTTAATTAAAAATTAAAAAGTTATGGACATTTATTGTATATTATTAATTGTTTACGTAATAATTATTCAAAGGTTAAAACGAACAGTGTGCATTCAATTTCTCCGTCTGATGCTTACTCACCTTAAAAATAGTCTTGCATAATTAACGCCTGCTGAGGTTACTATTAATAATATGTTTCACAAAACGAAACAATCTGCTCGCGGCCATTTTTCTTCCGAAACTTATTACAATCTGAAAAGATCGGGGGCAAAAAGTTAAAAAGAAAAAGGATCGTGCAGACGGTTGCTTATGAATGTGAATAGAAGTTCCCACTTAAAATTCATGGGGTATTTCTCAACGACGGAAATATGCCTGCGCGACTTTTGGCCCGAGATCGATAGAGAGTTGGAATAATTTTAGAAACACGTTCTCGCTCCCGTTCGGTGGTTGGATTACTGCTTTGCTGAATGTCAGATGATCTGCTGCATGGTAATCACTCTTTAAAATGTATTTGACACGAAAGTATACATTACGCAAAGTGGTTAAACCGCTTCGATGAAGCGAGAAGAATAGATAAAATTATGAATTTATTTCAGTTTTTAGGAATAAATCTCTTGAAGATATGAGTTGCAATTTAATATGAATACAGTTAGTTCTTATGGAAGTCACGTCAAATTTACCATATCGACAAAAATCCTTTGTTTAGACGGGTATTTTCTTTTGACTCTTACTGTATTCTGTAAGATAGGAAGGATATATCGTTGTGTCGTTCATTAAATTTATTTTTTAATACATTGGTAGCCATAGGATTTTTTATAAATTCGTTGAAAAATTAGTATTGATGTTCAAACTTATCCTGTGTGGATATATAAACAAAAATGTTAATACTTTAGAGCAATTTTAGTAAAGTTTAATGGATTTTTTTATGTATGATCCCCAGTAAATACAACAATGTCAATGCAACCATGGCATCAGAGTAAGCACCCTGGTGGCTCCCTGCTTCGGGGCAGTAGTAAACGGGATAAAACTGCTCTTATCCGTTTCCTTAGTGGCCATCTATTATCAATGACTGTTGTCGGAAGCATTGAGCAGTTCGAACTCTGCACTAACTATTCTTCTGAACAGGCCTCTCCTGGCCACGCTTTTACTTGTCTGAGAATTACCAAGTAGGATCTGGTTTATGATCCCCTTTTGGTGCTAGACTTTCTCATGGCGAAAGAGTTCATGGACCTAATATAACTCTGCTGGTCAGGGGGATGAGAAACAACAACAGCAACAAAGTCAATATTATAATTTTAGTACAAATTAATCTAAATCTTGATGGCTTGTCCACTTTACAACAGAAAGGGGGTTGCAATAGCTTCGAAGGGTATGGACCCCTGAGCTCATATGAGGATGATACACACTCATCACATTAACTTGCATAGCCCCTTTTTGCAGGAGGGGCACATTCCATACCTCTTAGAAGAACAACCGTGCCCTGACCGGGACTCGAACCCGAGATGCAAAGATTGCACACTACCTCTGTGCCAAGACGCCGATTCTAATTCGATAATAATTTCTCGATGAAAAAGTCTTTTTTTAATAAAGCAATGAGATATTTTGCAGCATCTCACTATTTCTTTGTTTAGAAAAAAATGTTTCAAAATCAAACATTCAAAATATTTAGAAAAATTTTTTTAAAAAAATATTTTATTTTTTAAATCAATTTAATTTTATTTTCTTACAATTATTTACAACGCTTTTTCATAAAAGAAATCATCATCATAATTAATTATAATAAGATTTGGTCATAAAGTTTTTTTATTAATATTGGGGTGGAGGTCGATAACTTTATATTTAGAATAGTGATAGAAAATTTTGTATGCATCCATCTGTGAATACCATCATTCAGAAACGGAAGAGCTAAAGGTATTAAATTTGACATTTTATCTATATGGCAGAAGTATTGATTTGATTTTCCAATTCATCAACATTATCACATTTTAACAGTTCTTTCTAAACTATAATGTAGACAGAAGCGCTTCCCCCACACCCACACTAAAAGACCCCAGTTGTGTTGCATTTTCGGAATACTCTTTCTATTCCAATTTGAATGAAAACATTGCCATTCATGGATAAAATAGAATATAAAATCCATTTTAGTTATTGCAGTTATTTACTCGCGCATTGCCACTGATAACCATAAAAAAATATTAAATACAATTTTTAATTATTGCATTTATTTAATCACGTGGTATCTCGAAGATATTTAGTGTATTTAATTCAACTTATATATAATTATTAACATGTCAATTGGTAATCTGTCTAAATTTGAGTTCAAGCTAATTAAAAATAATTAAAAGTTACGGAAGGGAAAATACTAAATAACTGGAATCTTAGTTCAAGTTAAATAAAAATAATTAAAATTTACGGAAATTAAAAGTCCGAAATTCCAACTGCCATTATCAGAGGAATAATTTTTTTTAAATAGATGCAATAATTATTTTACGCTGATCAAGAAGTAAAATCAGCAGCCATAAAATATCTACCCTGTATATATCTATTTTTTATTTGAAAAGTGCTCTATATCTGAAAATTTTACTCCGTATATTTTACATTTGATTTTCTTATTTGTGATTTTTCTATCATGATCTTCGTTTAGAATATGAATTGCAGAGTTCCATGTATTTCTAGATAAAAAAAAATTTCAGATTCACTGGTTTCTTTCTTTTTAATATCATAGAAACAAATATTTGTATTATTTATATAAATAACAAGCTAAATTTAGATAATTTCAATTTAACTTTATAAAACAATTGTATGTTCATTTATTATGCATGAAAAGTTTTCCAAATAGATAAGAACAACAATATCCAAGAAGAAATAAACATTTCTCCTTATTATTTAATGGTAGAGTTTTTACATTCATTTGAAAATGTTTTCGTTTCAAATTGAGCAGGATTTGGCGACGAATGCATTAAAATACAGTTCAAAATAAAAACAAATTGGCAAGGAAATTGACATTACTTTGAATGACAAATAATCAGATGCAAATCTGGAATAGGTTCAGGTTTAAAGTCTTAGCACCCATTCTGACTGTCAACTTTTTCCAAAGTTTTTCGAATGTAAAACCGTTTAAGAGTTGGGAATAAGAAAGTTCGAACAAAGAAAATTCCTCAAGGCATGGAGCCAAATGGAAAAATGTTTATACTAAAGAAATTCAAGACATTTGTTAAAGTTTCCTGAAAAGAAATTTTAAAGTAAAAAAAATTTTTTTATGGAAAAAAAACTTTTTTTATTTTTATTGTTTTAAAAATTTTAAATGTTTGGTATGATTGATTTAAAAATAAGCACATATTCCCAAATCTATAATTTATTTATTGATCATATCTAAATACGAAAAAAAAGAAATATCGATAAATTTTGTTTTTAAAGAACTTGACTCTACACTTTTTTAGTTACTACTTGTGATTTTGAAAATGATTTTATTCTCCCCCCCCACCCCATTGAGTTTACTTTATTCCAATATATCTCTAGAATAAAAAGAAAAAAGGGAAATAGTTTTTAATCAAGTGCCAAGTTTATTTTTAAACAACAAATAATATTATAAAACTGATGCTTTTTTATTTTTATTTATTAAATTTGGAACCAAGTAATTGTGAATTTTAAGTAAGAAAGAAATTCAATTTTATATAAGTAGTATAATTTTATAGGAGAGAAAATATTGATTGATCATACTTTTGCATGATTCTTCAATATTAAAGAACTCTTCCTCTCTTTACTAATAACAATGATTAATGAATACAAATATGTATGCGTGCTATTCTCTATACGAGGTACACTTACATTTGAAACTACTAAATTGAAAACTAATTTGCTTTGAAAGGTAGAAATTTGCGTTTAAGAGCAATTTTTTACTCAAATTTCATCACCATGATTTTTGAAATCATTACAATACAAATAAAAATTTATATTATTCTAAAATTTTAAAATTATTTTTTCAATTATACCAATTTAATTGGAGTATAATTTTAAAGTTTTTTTGATAATATTTTTAATTTTTTTAATTGGAGTATAATTTTTTAGGATTTGTAAATATTTTTACAGCGATATATTTTATTGTTGTAAATAAACTCAAATTGTTTTCATTTCTACTAGAAGTATTTTATCTTGTATATTCTTCCGTTGTTACTTATTTTCCATAATGAGTAGGTGTCTATTAAAAGTAAACTTTTAATATTCTTTTTTGAAACTTTCTGTCTCTATAAAAATTTAGATTTCCAAGAATTGGAGAAACATTTTAAGAACGCATTATTTTTTAAATCTCTGCTACTCTTTAGTGTAATATTTTCAAAATTACACTATAAAGTTACTTAACAATTATTATTCTTATTACCTGGATATTTTTTTTCTTACCGTTAGTACACTGAATTTGTTTCTTGAATCAAAGAAATTTTTATTCAATAATCTTTTGAGTTATTTCACAAATAAAGAAAAAAAAATATCTTAGAGCTTGTGATGCTTCAATGTTTAAAGATTATACACTCTGTCCTTATATTTCAAACAAAAATGTTGAATTGCAGAATGTATATTTTCGTATTAGTTGAAATTTGAACAGTTCCATTTTTAAAATTAATTAAGATATTTTAGATGATATGACCGAAAATTAGAGATATACATGACACTATTAATGAAACAATGTAAGACTTTAACAACAATACGAATTATATATTTATCAAATTTTAAGTTTGAAATATGTTGCTATCATAAACATAAAAAGCAAGTTGAATATATATCTAATTGAACTGCATAAAATATTTAATCATTGATTCCCACGAACCAGCTGTTGCCATCGATAGCTAGCAATAAATAATTAAGTGAACCATCATCTGGATATATAATTTAAATTTTCGAATAAATATATTTAATGATATCTCTTACTATCCATTGACTTAAACATTGAGGGATATAGCAACAAAGACTGTTATCCCATAGGAGCGAAAAAGTTACAGTTAAAGAATATCAAAGGACTTGAGGGCTTGAATAAAGATGCTTAGGTGATGTTTGCTTGCGAGAGCTTGGGATAGAAGAAAGGCAAGGTAAATTGGCTGTTCGATGCTGAGTTTTTTCCAGAGCACATATATGTAGACTGCATATTTTGATCATTTTAACAGAATGTGAGAAATGTTGTTGTCTTCGTTATATTGGTTGCACAAAGGGTTGTTTGAGAGATTGAACCTGTGAAGATGTACTATCCATTAAAATTGCACTTAGTTATTTAATTTGCAAGGGAAATACTTCAATAGTGATGAAATACATGGAGGAAAATTGCAAACATGAAGGGAATACTTGGTTCAATGAATTCAGTAATTTAATTTATAGAATTAAAAAAAAAATCTGTATATCCCACAAAAACGGGAAATAACAGCATTTTGAATAGAAGTAAATTATCTTGATAACTATATTACTCAATAACTCTGGTGCGAAATAAACTAAAATTATTAAATGAATTATATATCTATTTTTTTAAAAAATGTGCAAAGGATTACCAAAAATGCTATTGATAAAAATATACTACTGAAACAAATTTAGTTAGTGGTCTCACTAATTTGATGTAGGAAAGCGCGAGAAGAAAAACAGGGAATGGGTTTCATCATTCATACCAGAATGGGGATAAGTTTTTGACTAAACAGACAGAGAAGTAAAATAAATCCGTTACATAAGATTAAAATACATAAATGCACCGTAAGTTAGCATTTAGTTAGTAAGTTAAAAAGTAATTTCTTTCAGATCTGTTCTCTTAAAATTTAAATTATCCCAGGAAATTGAAGTTCAAAGTTCAGTAAGAAAATTTCTAGTTTTTCAGCTCCACAGATTTTTTTAAAATTTTATTTAGTTAACTGTGTCTTAATTTCTTCTTCAGCATAATATTATGGAGCTTTAAATCTGGAAAATTATACAACTCCTTCTATTTTAAAATTCAAAGATCATTCTGCTAATTATATCAAGCATCTTACTATTTTTTTATCTATATCATTTTACATATAATTATATCACAGAAAAATGTTGTATCGATGTTTAAAAATGGTCACAATTTAAGGATTTTTCCATCATTATTGATTTTGAACTAGAGATGCAATAAAATTTCATTAAAATCCTACCTTAAACTGACATCCCCTTATTATGGAAAATTAAGTTTAATCTATATCTTGATTCAAATGAATGGACAAAGAATCTGAATGAAATATTAGAGTAATAATGAAAAAGATTCGAGTTTCACTTCAAAAATGAAACATATTTTGAAACAGGCTTAATATTTTTTTCAAAAAAATGGATTTGATCAATAAAATAAATATTATATTACAAAAAATTAACATTATTCAGAAGATAATTTTATTTAGTTTTATGATGATATAAAACCGTTTTGTTGCAATATTTTCGGAATTAATCGTGAGAAAATGCCAAAGTTTTACTTCAATTTTAACTAAATAAAATTTTAATTAATAAAATAATAGCCCCAAAATGCACAATTCTGTATTCAAAGTGCATTTGCACTGAATTTGGTAAATGAAGTGCTAATATTCTACCTTTTAGAGAGTCAAGAGAATCATACATTCATATTATTATCAGTAATGATAATTAAAATTTATTAATGCACATCTACACCAAAAATAAAATACTATTTCAAACAGCGTAAGCCGTTTTATCGATAACACTTTTGTATTGTGAATGAAATTGATCGAATGAGATACTTTATAATAATACTCTTTTTATGTAAAATCGATCAGTAATGCCCATATCCTGGGGGAAATTGACGAAAAGGTAGATGAGAAAAAAATAATAAACTGTAATTGCATGTATTATAATTACAAACGCTAAATATAGTATAACTGCAGATTTCAGTAAAAAAAATATGCATTGTCTACTTAATACTATGGAATATTCCACTTGCGAATAATAACGATTAAATAATTTCTGCTTTTTAATAAGATTTTCATATTGCTATCGTAAATATAAAAAAAGATTAAAAAGAAATCTGCTATGTATATTTCAATGTATTATGCCGGAACACAGTTTCTTGAACTGCCAAGCACCACGCGCTCGTGCAAGTTTAATTGTATTTTTACTCATTTTAATGGTTTCATTGAATGAGTCACTTTCGTATTGCAAACGATTCAAAAGACTTTGTCTCGCATTTATTGTTTAAAAAAATATCACATTTCTTATTTATTTCATTTCATATAATCACGATCTCAAAATGAAATTTTTCTATGTTTTATTTCCCGTAGTCATTATCCTATTTTTTTAATCGGAGCTTTTGTAAATGCAATGGCAACACGTAATTAAAAGCTGATATATTTTTTAGATGCTCGTGCAAATAATAAAATTTTTATTTTTCACTTACGGATTTTTGTTGATGTCAAAAACCTCTTCCCCAAAACAACACCATGTTCTGACAAGATAATAAATATTTTTTTTCTCACAAGAGCTTGTAAAATAAAGCTTTGTTAAGTTTACTAATTTTCTTTTTCTTTTTTTGATATTAACTTGTTATGAATCAATTATTATTGTCACTTTATGTATTAAAATATAGTCTACACGTGCCTTTTTTAATTAAAAATTTATATATTAAATTTATATGTCTTTTTTACTCACTGGAGCATTTATGCCATTATTGTATCATGTATCTTACATTCTTAAGTTTCTGTTCTACTCAATGAGAGAAACAATATCGTTTTCCGATTCTATTTCGATACTAACTATATTTCATAAATAATTCTCTACAGACCTCATTGAAAAGCATTCTACCATTTCGTTCTAAGCCACTTCTGTCCTTCGAGATCGGAGTGAGAGAAGTCATTAATCTAATTTATAAACAGAGACTGAAATGTATCCCGATAACTACAGACAGAAATAGATTAAGATCAGTCTTTGAGACTTGCCCCTGCGAAATGCCAAAGATAAAAGAGGGAGGTATTTCCGCACAATAGTGGGAGAGAAAAGTACAGGAGAAAAGGTGAGAAAAAAAGTTCAGCGCCAGTCAAGTGCTGATCTTGTTCCCATGGAGCATTGCCAGAAAATCCTTTCTTTATATCTTCTAACAGATTTTAAAAAAACATGTGATTGTAAATGTCTAGCGTATTTAGTCGGTGTTCAGAGAGTGTGAAGTTTGAAAAATGCTGTTGAAACTGACGAACATGTAAGAATCTTTATGTCTCTTTTTAGATTTATTAAGTTAAAAACGCCCACAAGGTTACTTCAGTCATGATGATTCCTCAAATCTATTTATCTATATCTATATACATATATTAAGAATATTTCGTGTCTATATTTCTTATATAAACTTAGAGCTTTTGTTCGATTTAATGCAACTAATTCAAAAGTGCTCAAAAAAAAGGGGAAGATCACTATCAACTTTCCAAAGTCTAGAATTCGTTTAAAATTTGCAAAATAAAATTTCAGAAAGTCTTTGATGATTCACAGCTACATCTTCCAAAAGAGTTATTTAACGAAAATGAATTTTACATTATTTTTAAACTAAAAAAATTACCTTCTTTATAATAACAATTTTGTTTTTGAACAATTTTTTCTTTAATTTCAATATTAGAAAAAAACTGATTCGATATAAAATCTGAGTTTGTTTTCTTGTTATGATGGAGTTCAAACTTCATTTTCCCATCAAACAATTTACTCGCATTCTTTGACCAATTTTGAAAGTAAACTTTTTTAAATGTTATTTTTTTAAACTTTAAGTTAAGAATAAAGTTTTCCCTTTTGCTTTTATTTCTTAAAATAAAGACTTTTTAAATGTTTATGCTCAATAATTTATAATTGACAGATTCCATTACACCAATACTTTTCCGTCTTATCGAATAACGAAGTGAGCCTTAAAATAAATGCATTCCATATTAACAATTTAACAGACAGTATTGTCAATATTTCTACCGAATAAACACATCGGCAAAAGCTGCTAGTTTAAACATAATTGGTGATTGTCAATTTATTTGGCCACCGGACAGTTGGAATTAGGGAGAACTGCCATTCTAATAGGAACGATTATTTCAATAAAGTGTAAATGAATATTGACAGTAATTTCCTTTCTCTCAGACTTTGATAGATTAGAACTTTACATTCAAAAGTTAATTCAAACATTATCTAGGGGTTATCAGGAAATAAATTGATATACGATGATATTCCCTTTATTAGTTCTACTTGGTACAATTTTATTATATGAAAAAAGTTAAATTGATAACACTGATTTAAACAAATTTGGATGCTCAATGCTCTCAAAAAATTTATTAAATAGGAAAAAAAAGAATTTCTCTTTGCTGAAAAATAATGGTATTTTCCCGTTAGCCTGGTGGCGGTAAAAATCTGAAAGAAAATTTGACGGAATTCTACCTTGTAGATCCCAAGGTTCAATAAGTTTTTAAAACTACCACAGTTATTTTTACTGTCAATTATCTTGTATAGCTAGTTTCAAATTTCATCTAAAGAGAAAGTTCTTTTTTTAAACTTTACATTATAAAGTAGCGTTTCAATTAAGTAATGAATTTGAATGAAAAGGCTTTTCGAAAATTTTAGAACAAAAAACTTTTCCATCCAAGAGAAAAAGATTTTTTGAATATTGTACTAAATAAAAATATTAAATGCTATTTTCAGATATTCTTCGGGATTCAAACCTCAATAAATGATATGAAAATAGCAAAATAGATATATATTAGTAGATATGTATATAGATAAAGTAAAAAAACAAAATGTAGATTCCATTTTTTGAAAAATTTGCAAACATCAATAATAAATTTACCTGGCAATTGCATTGCATGAACTATCTCGGATTTCGTTTAAATAGAAAACTTTTTCATTAATTCCGTTCTTTTACTTTAGTCGTACAGCAACGTTTCAATTAAGTAATGAGTTTTTACAAAAGACAATATTGCTAAGCTCTAGAACTGACGTTAATACTTATTATTTGAAGCATGTTTATGCTAATGAAAACAGCGGTAACATATAACAGAGACAGGAAAGTGACGAGGCCAGTGTTTGTTTAGTTATGTTGTTACATTTCTTTTAATTTCTCTAGAGTCAAAAAATAGCTTAGGAATTTTAGTCATGGCAAGAGATATTAGTCTCTTGAGAATAGTCGACGTATTTGTTTATAGTCTGCCTTTTATTGATTTTCCAACACTACGAATGGTTTATGTCTCCATTGAGTATAATAATATTTCCATGAAGTCATGTAAGTTCACACATTTTCATTAATTCTTGTTAAGATAAGTATTGTGTCTCAGATCATATATTCAACATAGATAACAGAGTGACATCTTTCTATGTTTAGACGTCTCTGTTAAAACATTTGATTTCGAAAATCGTGCCAAGAATTTTGTAGTATGTTTTTTCGCAATATTGCAATAAAACATGCTGCATAAAGAAGAAATAATTCACAATATGAATATGAAAGTTAATATTCTGATGTCATTTCAAGATTCAAGAACTCTAACTAGATTAAGACCACATAAAAGTGCCATATCACAGCATGTGGAATCAATTTGTTTTTCGTTACAGAGACATGGATATGTATGTTATTTAATATGTAACTCTACTTTTTGTTTCTCTGTATTGAGACATCGCATCCTTTATTTTCTTCCTACAAACTGCGCAATGGGTTTAAAATCGAACTGGCACATTTTTTTTTTAAAAAATGGAGTTAATTGAGTATAAATTGACGAGGCAATGAATTCCTATTTGAACCTCTTATCAATGATTCTTCAACTCCTTCATTTGCCTTAATTTCTCATTTTTGACAGTTTCGATTTATAATCGAGAATACTGGACTTCATTTTCTCAATTCCTACTATTAGTTCGCATTCTCCCTATATATATTCATATATCCTGTTCAAATTTTCAATAGTTAAAAAATATTTTTTATTCATTTACTCATGTTCAAATACATTTAAAACTTGCAGTGGATGACACTTGATGTTAATA
>JAOUZG010004552.1:1059738-1079594 GCA_026289955.1 Argiope argentata | reverse complement strand
ACCTACTTTTAAATTTCGTTTCCAGTCTGAAATATATTTACATAAAAAAAATCTTTATAAAGAAATTTCAAATATGCCGAGTTTAAAAGAAAGTTTTACAATCTGCGTCATAGTACAGCAGGATTGATTTTCGGAGGTTATCAAAATAATGACTTCAAAGATACATCATATAGTTTCTGAATACCATATTCAAATTATATTTACAAAAGCAGAATATATAACTATATTCAAGAAGCCTGTTTTATTTTTAATAATATTTCAATATTAAGCTGACTTTTCTATCTCCATCTTCCGATTGCTCAATGTAAATGACTTCATCACATCATGAACCATCTACCTGTTCAACGAAAAATCCTTTTTAATTAGGGAAAATTAAAACTATGATTTTTCAGTGCTATATATAAGTATATCAGGTTGCCATTTGTGAAAGAAAATCGGATACTATTTTAAAATTTGCCAATTTCAACTTAAAATTCTGATAGATTGTAAATTTTTGAAATTCCTCTCGCCTCATATTAAGCTCGTATAAATTTATATTAAGATAATCAAAATACATATATTTCAAACTAAAAATACATTTATTAAAAAAATCATCAAATCCTAGCAGACTTCGACTTGCACATTATTTTTTTTTATGCAGAGAACAGATTATATTTTTGTAACATTTTAATATTATAAAGTTTCATGAAATAAAAAGAATTATATATGACAGCGGAGTTTTATCCTTTTCTATGACATATTAAAACAGTTTATGCATATCAATTGCCGGCGTCTTGGCATAGGGGTAGTGCATCTTCCACGTGATCGGGCGTCCCCGGTTCGAGGCCGATCAGTACATGCCTGTGTTCTATCTGTAAGGTGTGTGTGTGTGTACCCTTTAAAAAGGGGCTGTGCAAGCGAATGAGATAAGTGCGTGTCATCTTCATATGAACTATAAGTCAGACTTCTGGTCTCGGGTGCTCAGGGGTCCAAATCCTAAGAAGCTACTGCACCCCTCCTTCCGTTGTAAAGCGGACACGACATCATCATACATATCAATGGAAAAAATATAAGTAATAGATTTTTTAAAGAGAAAAACAGATTTCAACATTATTTTTCTACCTTTTAAAGTCTTTACATGCTTTTATTAAAACTACCGCGAACATTTTCCGCCTGACTGTTTAATACATTCCTGCCTCAAAAATTCTCCTTTTACGCATTTAAAATGTGTTTAACTTTTAACTTTTTTTATCACCTTAAATTGAAAACTTTTCATGAGTTGCAGAAGAAAATTTCGAGAAGTCACCCATTGCCATGCACGTGCCGACTGACCTTCTTTCTTTCAGGTTCTCGAATCTCTTCAAACCTCTCCCCCTTTTACGAGCAGTTCGAGGGAGATAAAAAGAGGAAAGGAATTTCCGCAGAAAAATGCATATTTGCAGAGCAGTCACAAATCGCATGTGACAGAACACTTTGGCAAATCGCCCGCGAAACTCTCTTGCCTGTCCGTCCGAGTAATTAATATTTTAGGTGATCCTTTCCTTTTTTTTCCCTTTTTCCACTTCTTTTTCCCTCGTCACGCGCTATCGTTCTCTCTGCGCCGTTTAATTTCCGTCCATCACCACATACCGAAAAAGAAAAAAGGGGAAAAAAAGTAAGAAAATTTTTTTAGAGAGCTGTATAGGGGGAGAGAAAAAGAAAGAAAGTTCGGAAATTGTGGTAGGTGTGGCATATCTGATTTAATGAGCCAGACCGGAAGATTAAAAAGCGAGCGAACGGCTTTTGTCGGGAAGTTTTCTGCCGGTGATAAGTATACGAAGAATGCTATCTTTTCAGAGATTTTTGAAAAAGAAATCCGTGGTGAAGCAAGAGTAATGCTTTTAATATTTTGAGAAGATTGGAAAGATCATGGACTTGCCGTTTCATTTAACTGGCGGGGAAAAATACCTTAACGACCGATAAAGTTGATATTTTTTTTTCATTTACTCAGTTGTTGGAAACTGCGCAACAAATAAGAATTTATTTCAAAAAGCAGATTTAAAAAGTTTGTAAATTGGTTATTTTAAAGTTTGGTTGATTTAGTTTAGTTTAGTTGTATTAACATCCGGTTTTAAGGCAATACAAGGGTTGCTTTGGGATGGATCTCATAATGGTCTCATTGTGGTCAGATGATGAGGACGGCATCTGAGATGGCACCCCTCTCCAAACTTTAACACCACACCAGCGGAAAAGCATTTGGTGCCTACAGATTTAACGAGCACCAGACTCGCTTATGAGACAATTTTCCGGTGAATCGGGTCTAGAACCTGAAACATTACCATCAGACCACCGCGGTCCAATCAACTCCTCGGAATTATTGTTAAAAAAAGGGGGTGAAGGCTGAGGCGTAAAAATAATTATAAAATAAATGTATGTTAGTGTAAAACTAATTGCGATTTTCCCACAATTGAGTTATAACAATATTTTAGTGAAATCAGTTATTTAACACTGTTCCTGTGCATTCCATTCGTGCCTAGGCTGTTTAGAATTGAGGTAATAGCATTTTAATTGTTATATATTAGTGGTCATATTCAAGAATGTTCTTGGTTGTTTCAGACTGTTAAAATAGAGATTATAAAAAAAATTTAATTACAATTTGTGTAATGAGATTAAACAAGAGTTTCGTTTAGTTTAATTATATCAACGCTCCATTTTAAGGCAAAACTAGGGCTATTTAGTAACTCGTAATTTTGAGCCCCGTTCAAAATTAAAAGCCCCGTTCAACGTGGACGACACATGAGTTGGCACCCCTCTCTCCAAACTTGCACACCATACCAGTGGAAGAACATTTGGTCCTGATGGATTTAGCATGCGCTTGCCCAACTTAGACGATTGTACTTCAATGAAATCAAAACTGAAACCTTCCATTTTGAAACCGAAGCATTACCACCGCGACCCTACTTAAGCATGAGAAATCGGGCGTAATATTAAGGGTATTTTAGACAGGAAAGATTTAAAAAATGAGCAACATAGCACACTGTTTCAATAAATTTTATGACAGAGTTAAAAGCCTTAAGAATGAAGAATCAAACGCCGGCTTTCTGGCACAGAGGTAGCGCATCTTCCTCGTGTTCTGTGAGACCCGGTTCGGGCATGGTTGTTCTTTTGTGTGCTATCTGTGAGATGTGTGAATGTGCCCCCCCCCCCTGTAAAAAGGGGCTGTGCAAGCGTATGGGTGTATGTTTCATCTTCATATGAGCTAGAAGTCAGACTTATGCCCTCGGGTGTTCAGGGATTCATACCCTCTGAAGTTACTGCACCCCTCTTTCTGTGGTAAAAAGCGGACACGACATCATCATGATGAAGAATCAAATAAAAGTCACCGGGGAGCGGAGGTATACGGCACACGAAGAGGCAATTGCGATCACTCGTGCATGATTGAAATACTGTTTTAGCAATTTCTTTACACATCGACTAATGTGAGGAGGTGAGCAATCCTGCATGAAAACTGATGTGTTGAAGACATCCACGGTGTGGAGGTTTTAAGATGACAGAATCCTTCAGGATATCACAGCAACGTTATTTTATGGTGGAATTTAGATTTTATTTATAATTGTCTCTTTAAAAAATGCAGTTTACAGTTAAAAATAAATGTAAAATTTCACCATATTGTCACTTTTTTTTCAGGATGCAAGGTTTGAAGTTTGATTCTGAGTAGCGTAGGTTTTCAACGGCCCAAATTCGATGGACACATTAGATTTTGTTGAGATAAAAGTTCCAAATCTTTTTTAAGATTTTCGTACAATGAAATACAGTGTATCCAATACACGGAAAACAATAAGGACACTACTAGCAACAACAATTGACAACTAGAATCGACGATTCTCATAGCCATATTTTCAATGATAGGAAACGAGATTTGCCCTCGTTCTCTATCTGGAAAAGTACCAAGTTGCCCAGTGGTTTCGAATTTTTGTACCATTATTTTACATAGGGCATATAGAGACATTGGATATTTTCGTATACGCTCCATGCGATTGTATTCTTTAACAATTGAAACAGATGTATGATAATTCTGATGAAACTGCTTTTTATTTTTGCAATGTAGGCATATTTGCATCAAATTAAATAATGCTCATGCAGAAACTTTTCTAAATTTTTTCCATTTATGTAAAGAATAATGACAATAATCAAATATCACGTCCGGGTCACCATTGTAGCAGATGCGGATTGCTCTAAACCCGAAATCGCAATCTGAGGGTTTGTAGCCGGGTAACATAACCATTGAGCAAAAGTGACACTTATGCCCGAGGCTTGTTATCTGACTTATAAAGCCTTCACTACAAAGCAAACGATGTTTCACATACAAATTAATACCATTTGTATCAATATTAATTTCCTACAAAAAATGGCGTCAGGATTTTTCATTTAATAAATACCTAGTGCATCATTTGAATTGTACGTAATTGAAATTTTATCTTATTTTGATCAATAAGAGGCATTCTAGATCCTTTTAAAATGGGAACTTTTTATTGCGAATCATATATTTTTCTATACCTATAAACTTTTTAGAGGACTTTGTCAACATAACAACAATTATCTAATTAAAAAATTTTGATCAAATACATCAATGATTTTGTACTCTAGTTCCTTTAATTTTTTTATTCAATGACCTAGAGAAATCTTGCCAAAATACTGTTTTTTAATTCTAAGTTATTTTAGCTAATTCAATCTATAATAGTGTATTCCTTTCTAATGTTCGTTATCATTTAAATATATATTCCTACAATGAGTCTTAAATGATTGTCAGAGATTAATTTTTAAATTTCTTACTTTACACCAAAAATCACAGGAAGTTTTATAAACGAAGAGCAAAAACAAAAATTCAAAGGATTATAAAATATAATTTCTATCAAATTTTTAAGATTTTTTCTCCTTCGTCTAAAACTTTTCAATTCAAAAAATTTGTCTTTAATTGTACAGGATTAGAAAAAGCTTCATATAATTAAATACTCGTAAAATATTTATTGCCTCTGTACTCCAAATGCATTTTTTTTAAAAGTATGCATAAATGCATCATAAAAATAGTGTTAGAATAATTAGAACGCTACGATTGGAATAAATTTATTCTAAAACTTTAATCAACATATAATTTCTCAAAAAAAATTACCGCATGGAGAATTAGTTGCTCCATTGAATCAATAATATCAATGCAAAATCTCATTTTCAGAGCTTTTTTTTTGGAGAATAAGGCTGTTTTGGACGTTGAATTAAAAATGTTTTTAAATTCAATAAAAATATATAATTTTACGGATATTTCAAAACTAACATTTAAATTACTAAATGTTTCATCTTCAAGGTACAAAATTTCAAATCATTCTAACATTACTTACGTCTTTAGAATCTTGTGAAAGTAATTTAGGGCACTAAAGTTGATTTTCAGTCATATTCAAATGAGCATTCGTGATTAATGTAAGCTATTCTCTTTTGTTTAAAGCAATACTGATAAAATTGGCATTAGTTGGAAATATATGGATTCAGTTAAAATTTCTTAAAGTACAATTATATATTAATTTAAAGAAACTATAAAATCGATTATTATACATAAAAATACATTGGTTCTTGATAAAAAATTTTTTACTTATTACTAAAGTTCATATTTTTTAAATTCATTTTTCTATTAATTTAAAGTTTATGAAATATATTTGTATTTTTTTTTGAGATCATTGCTTTTTTATTACTCTCTAAACACTTTAATTGTATGATATAACATTAGACTTCGTAGAATATACAATCTTTCGATTTCCAATTGAAAATAAAGTCATTCTGGAAATATATACATTTCAGCACGCGATCCTAATTGTAAATTAGATATCATGAAAATATTTGTGTTCTAAATTGGTACAATCATGCAAGTAGTCGTTATTTATACAGATTCTTATATTTTTCCCCCACCCCCAATAGTTATAGTCGTCACGTCTTTGAATATACTTAGTAAATAAGGAAGATGGAAATACGTTTTCATAATCTTGAAAATAAGAATAAAATACTAAATAAAATTAACATACTAATTATTTTACTACTGATTATCATTATTTGCCCCCTGTTTTACTTTTTTTATTTGTACTACAGTGTAAAAAATTATAATCAATGAATAGAAATTCAAAATGTCTATATATCAATTTAAATGAAAATTATTATTTTTTTAATTTATGAAATTTTGAGTGATTTGTTTTGTCTACCTAAAAAATGATGCACGTACTCTATTCTTCGTGAAGGATAAGTTAAAAAAGAAAGAGCATCTGCAAACGCTTCGGGACAGTTTGTTTATTTTATTGATTAACGTCGCGTTTTAAATCTACAAGGGAACTATTTTTGGTACGGACCTCATGTTATTTTAACCCTTTGCGGTCCGATGTCGAGTGTGACACGACATTCAAGACTGCGTATCAGTTTGACGTTTTATTTATTTATTTTTCAAATTTAATTGTTAAAAACGTCTACATAATGGTTAAGTGATGTAGATTAATTTTCCAAAGAAATTTGACTTAAAAGAAATATGTATATTTATTTTTCGCAGCAATAAATAAATCTTTGTCTTAAGTGAATAATTTTGCATCCTATTATTCTTCGGACTGCAAAGGGTTAAATCAAATTCATGATTGTTCTGCAGAAATCATTTCATGTGAAAGAAAATTCTGTCACAAATGTTTCTCAAAATTCTAAAAAAAGTTGGTAAAAACTACTTGAGTTTTCTAATAATATATTTTATAAGTCAATCTTCCGAGTTATCTAATTCAGGGATTTGATAAAAAATGTCTCTTGTTATGGATAAAATTGTACAAAATCTTGTAATCCACATTTATATAAAATAATTAATTAATTAGCAGTATCAGTATAAAATAAAATTCAACTAATTTTCTCTATAACCTGTATACTAAGAGCGTATTATTAGTGAATTTGATTTGGAGTTTTTCCCTGCCTTTAAATAGTACAAAGAAGTTGCATACTGCCTTCTGTTTTCTAATGCTGGATATTGAGCTTGTTTATTAGATTTTCGCCTCTCTTTACTGATTGGTGTCTTAATTGGATTGGCAAGCGGCCATTTTTCTCATCACAAAAACTTTTGCACGCCAAATAAAAAGAAAACTGTCAATAAAGTTAATGGAAATTACTGCGATAATTTTAAATCATTCTTTCTTACTATTTATGTAAGTGTATTGTTAAAAAAACAATTCAGCCTTTTAATTTGTAGTATCGTAACTAATTAGTTTAAAAGAATCTTTTGAATGTTTTTTATAAAGATTACTTTTTTAAAAAAATTTAGAGACACCAAATCTCCCTTCTTTTGAAGTCTTTCATTTCCATTCGAAATTAAATAATTGCTAATTGCTCTAAAACAAAATTAAGCAGGTCTTTTAGGTTAAGTAAATTTATTCTTGATTATTTGGCTTAGTGATTGTTTCCAAAGATTAATGACTTAATTATGTCTAAAGAAGAGAACTGTGAGGATTACCCTTCGACCTTATTTTGTACCTACACAATATAGAAGTTGTGTTTTGTTTCGTAATATTAATGAAGAAGGTCAAGTATTCTTTTTGGATCGCTTTCTGCTTCAGCGCTCAAGTCGTATGCTTAGTATTGTTTAACTTATGTTTTGAGTATTCTATTCCCATATGGACGAATCGATAGATAATATGGTACTTAATTATTTGAAAAATCTGGTTTAATATTTAGCACATATATAGAATTTTAATATTAAAACTAAATGAAATTATTCATCTCTTAAGATGAGTATTTGAGTTCTTAGGCTCGACTACACAAAACTGGTAAACTCGCAGAAAAATTTTGTTTCAAATTTGATACGAAAACTATACTTTTGATGTAAAAATTGAATTCCAAAGTTCATCTGCGTAGTTCGGTCTGTTTGAGTTATTGTGTTTGAGCCTGACAGACACACACAATTCCCAAAATTATCTTTGAACACAGTATAATTCAAAACGTGAGGATCCAACACAATCTCATCGAGATTTTTGATGATGATAACACTCTAATTTTGTGTGCTTCGTATATGAAAAGGTAAGGAACCATTGTTAAATATTGTTTATCATGCTGCCAATTATTTATCATCCTTGCTTCAAAATTCGTTGGAAACTGTTTGTGGATAAATGGTGTGAAATTAGCCGACAATCTAATCTCATGATAAATGTAGCTGTTATGCCTTTTACTTAATCATATTATAAGCAATGAATTAGAATGATAAATTGATATCTTATATACTCCATTTGTGCTTAAATTGCTTCCGTTACTAGCTAATCGGCTACCATCAAATTTCAATTGCTTTCTGTTATCTTAAACCAAAAAAGAAGGTATTATTAAAGAGTAATAGTAGTAGAATATTCAGTGCGATCCAAAGATGCCTTGCCACCAGTCTATGTGTCCCTCGTAAATGAAAGCCAAAAGATTTAGATTCAGTGAATGCGGAGGTCTATTTTTCTGATTTATTTTTTTACCAAAGTTAAATTAAGCTGTAGTTTATTAATTAACATATATTAAATTTCTCATAATAATAGTATAGTGTTTTTAAAGAATCCAGATGGTAATTAAATTGCATACCTTGCCTATGTATTTTTTTAATGCCGAAGATGACAGATATATGGGTAGAGTACTCAAAGGATTTGCAAGTTACATGGGAAAGTATAAAAATATAAAGAAGTTGAGAGAGATCTTTACGTGCCATAGTTGATATGAATTTGATTCGTGCGATTGTATCATATATCCTAATTTTATTCTATTTGGAAGCTTTTTTTCATGATTAAACATCATTCAGTTTTTTATTTTATTTCAGAAACATAATTTTTTAACGTCATGTCAGGATTTGATCAGATTATTAAGCTATTTTTCTGACGTTTTGGATGAGTAGCCAACTCGAGTTTTACGATATGTATTACTGTTCATCTACCTGTACCTAAAATTTCTTTTCTTGAGACACCACATAGAAATACAAGAGAATTTTGATGCTGTAGGCAAAGTTCTATCCTCTAGGTGAAAAATGACTGACCTGTAACTCTTGCGGCAAGATTTACAATCAAAATGGATTTTATTCCTTATATATTCAAAGTTATATAAACTTTATATAACTTTGCAGGTGTAAGTGAAAAATATTCATGTGCTTGTTGCTTTTTTAGGAATAATGGTTATTTTATTTAAATTATTGTTTTTTTATTTTCAGATGCTGCGGTACCTTCTCGCGTGACCAGCCCGTGCCCCCAGATGGCGTTGCGGAGGAGGAGGAGCTGTCTCAGATCCCTTCCGACGACTCCTCGATGCACCCCCTCAACGAGTCCTTCGCCACCCCACCTCCCGTAGGGCCTCGACTCTGCGAGCCCTGGCCGCAAACCCGACACCTCCTGCTCCAGGGGGCGCAGATCTGTTTGGCGGCCGCCTTTGTTATGCCCACTGTTGGCCGACCATTGGCTCAGTTCGCATCCCGAATCCTGCTCAGTGCCGGATTCCTGTCTGCCGGGGCTTGGGCTGCCCTCCACTCATGCACGGGCCCCGACGTGCTCGCCTGGAACGCCACCTTGCTAGTGGCCAATTGCGCCCAGGCAGCTTACATTGTCTACAGAAGGCTACCACCAAGAATCGCCCCGGAACTGCAGGAGCTCTACCTCAAAGTGTTTGCGCCCCTTAAGGTCGGCAAGGACCAGTTTAGGCAGTTAGTGAGGCACGCCCACACAGAACCATTAGAACCTGGGGAACATTACGCTGTCGAGGGAATCACATTAACAGATCAAAGACTAGCCGTTCTACTCACAGGAAAGTAAGGGCAACTCTTTTTTTAGGTGTGGCTGTGCTTCAAAACAACTTTACATTTAAAATAAATCGTATCTTTCCTTTTAAAAAGGAAATTGGTTATTCAAAAAATATGTGAGCATTCAGTGCATCGGAAATAACTGATAGGTATTTGAAAAATAAGTTATTACTTTCAGGAATGCTGCTTCCATCGCGGACTTCACTTTTCATAATATCAAATATAGGATTTTTTATCGATAAATTAATTTCATCACTGGATCTATTTGATACATTTTGAGCAAATAGAATAGTAACTTATTTCTAAAGATATATTAAGTCAATTTTTTTGTCATTTTGCTCCCAAAATTAGAAATAAATACAACATCCATTTTTAATTATTTGAAATCCGGAAAATTTGCCTATAAATAGTCCATAGCCCTTATAAATGTCAAGTACTATTAACTTTAATGATAATTATGGTAAAATAGATGTAACATCAAAAAATGGCATGAAAAATAGTTAAAGAGTAATTTATATTTGAGTAAAATAGAATTTTATTTCTTGTCTAAGATGCAGTTAAAAATTATTTTCTACATTTTAATAATACTAAATTGTAATCCTCTTTTTCTATTCGACAGCTAATAAGATACTTTTTAATCATCCGCTTGTTAGATGCTTTGCTTGTAGCATTTACCGCTAATTTTTTTAAATGAACAATGCAATTGATTCGATGCAACTAGAATTAATAATTGAAATTTTTGTTAAGTTCTGTATATATAGATCTGTATCTTGTACCATACACATTACACAAACATAAATATTAAGGTTTAAGCATACATGCAATCCATACTCCATTGATCCTTTCATAGCTATACTAAAAATGTTAAGCACTGAATTCCAATCAGATATTATATTATTATTCGATATCAGAACATAGGAAAATACAGTTCTTAAGAAAATATTACTAACATTACGATTTTAACAATTTGAAAAGTCAAATGATTGAAAACATAAACTCACCTGATCCAAGTTTACGAAGCCCCAATAATTGTTGAAGCAGAAGTTGCGTTGAAGCAATAGCAATAATATTTTGATCATTGAACAAATAACGCATAAATGTTTAGTCCAATTATCAGTATATAGGGTAATATAGTTAGCACCATGCAGCAATTTTGAGTTGAAGAGTTATAAATATCATACGCTCTTCACCAAAACTAAGTGGACTGCAAACGGTGGAAGATTTATTGAATGCATAAACCATGAAACTGCAGAAACCGTAAATGCTCTTGTGATATTCTCTATCATTCTAAAATGCGAGTGAAACTGAAGTACAAGAAAAGTAGTGACAAACAATACTTAATTCTTTGTTAATGTCGAGTCTATTTCCACCATACCATAGTAAAAGATTTGTCGTTATTTACATGTTTTACTCTTGAAAAATAAACGTGATAATTTCATATTGATAGAAAGACGAATCAGGATGCACCACCATTTTGAAAAGTGTATAACAGTGTTTAGACGAGGCCGCTTATTGCGCACAATGAAAAGCAACGACTACTTCAGGAACATCACATGACATGGGACAATGACAAATAGTTGTCTCATCTGGGCTCATATGATCATCTTGAAGTAGGCGTTACTTTCTGTTGTGCGCAATAGTTGGCCTCATGTGAATTTTGCTTATGGGTTAATATTACATTAATGCAGATACATTCGTAGTTCTTTCGGTATGATATAACGTGTAAGTAGCATGCCTTGGCATGATGTTTTGGCAGCGTTCTCAAAGTGAACTATATTTTCTGGAAGCAATCATCAGATGGACGATCAATAGTGATAAGTAGTTTACACATGCACTGACATATTTTATTGAAGCATCTCTAAAAATTGGGTACTTAGACCATCGACGCCGACGGTTTAGTAACTCATTGTCGACGGATTCAAATTTGGCGATAAACCGTCAACGCCAACGAAACCAACAAAATGACGAACGAGAGTTAAGGTTGGAACAATTTTTAAAATAATGGTGGCTTTTTGCCATTCTTGGCGGTTTAGCAACTCATTGGCGACGCCTTTAAATTTGGCAATAAAGATCGACGGTCTAATACTTAAGTACCAAAAACTGAATATCATTTCGGCCCAGCTTATTTTCTTTTTTCTAAAACAGATCAGCCCAAAAATATGTTTTGAGTAATTCCTCTCTCTCTCTTTTTTTTCTTCTTAAATCGGGTTCCATGAAGTAATCCATTTATCTACTGATCTGCTTAGTTCAGTTTCTGATGCACTGTATCGGCTTAATCTAGTAGTGCTTACAGAGCTTCATGCTTATTGATTTTAAGACATCTGTCTGGTGAAACTTATTTCACTAACTTTACAGAGTATACCATCCTTTTAATCTTAAGTCTTACAGTTTGAAAATTGACTTATTATCTAGCTTTATTAAAAACCCTTTTTTGGTGAAACGCAGAAATTTCAATAGTTTTTTCGTATATCAAAATAATAAAGATATTACTAATTCTTAATTTAATGTTACTCAAAAAAATATTATTATTATTCAAAAGAGGTAGCAAAGAAGATTTGATCATAAAAACCATTGATTAAATCTGGAAATTTTCATAAAAGAGAAAATTATCGTGTAAGAATTTAAAGCATAGTAAATATGTATTTTTTAAAAAAAAATATTTGGTTTATTTTTAGGTTAATATTTTAAATATTACTGCTTTTATTTGCAGATAAAAATAATCGAATATAAAATTGCCATATGCATAGTCTTATATGCTATAATAGAAAAGAACTGCTATAAGGTAGTGAAGATGAAAATATAAATAAAAAAGGAGGACAACTACAGTCAGTGAATACTAAAATGGAATTTCCTTTATATGTAAAGATGCAGCTGACACATAGAATATTTATAATCTAATGACAGCATTCAGTCTGATCTCAAATGACACCTATTGAAATAAAAACCGTGCATTCAAATCAGAGTGAGGAGAGAAGATCATGTGAAGAATTTCTTTCGCACCATTTTCCTGGAAAGGATTTTTGTAAGGGTAGAGAACACCTAAATATATTCATAAAATATGATGCCTATTTATTTTCTTTCAATTCCCTAGAAGTCCCTTTGCAATCATGGGGAGGGTAAAGAGATATGTCAGCATTATATTTGGCATAGTCTTTTATGTAATGTGCTAAGATATTGCCTTTTTCCAAGATGGTGATGCCGAGATCTATGGCATAAATGCGTGAATGTGTAGTTTATGGGAGTAATGTGTATCGTTTTATTTCAGATTCACGTTATGTCTCTAAATTTTAACATACGAAAATCAGTGCGATTTTTCTTTTTGGTAATAAGAAATCAGTATCCGTATAATATTTAGTCTTCTTTTATGAAAAGATTGTGCAGTGATGTATTTATTCGTCTTTGTATTACTAACGTTATAGAAAGCTCAAAGGATTTATAGCATGATTCTGTTGATTTCAAATTGCATTAGAGGATAAACATTATTATTTGGTTAAAGAATTTGACATTTATTATTGTGACATATTTATTATGGTGACAGTTACCTATATAATCTGAGAAAACGAAAAGTGAAGCAGTATAATTCAAAGGATCACAGTTTCTTGTTCTAACACTAAATGCCTACATTATTGTTATTATTATATTCTCACGGTATTGTACGATATTCTGAATATCGAATGACATCATGAAGATATCCTATAATATATTTTCCTAATAGAGTCTACATATTTTCTTTAAAAAGATGACTAACAAGTTGCTCATACACTTTGAACAACTTTGGTATTCTTACTTTGCAAGACTATGAAAAATCTTAAAACTTGGACATTCCAACTTTGCAAGCCTGTGGCTCTAGCTTCATAAGCCAGTATCAACCACTGGATCGTTACGGACTAAAGCATCGCAAGTTCGGTCCTTGACTTTTAATTGCCACAATGTGACTTTCGACATGCAACTTCGTGCAGCTCTGGTGGCGCCATCTCCCCGCAGCAAAAGTCGTCAGACTTCCTTGACACAACCACATGTTTGCAATAAAATCGTTCGTCTCTCTGAAAGCTCACTGATTGGGGAGTATTGTGGTGCTAACTTCATAAGCCAGTAACATCCGCTGGATTTGGGTTATCGCTTTTGTTTAGTCGTTATGTTACGCAGTTACGAACCGCAGCGTGGCAAGTTTGGTCCTTGACCTTCGCTATTAAGTGCAAGACTGTTAAAAGAATGCAAAATAAAAAAAAATATTGTTGTTTATCGGGAATCCAAAATAGCAGTTTTGGCACCTTTGGCCAAAGATGGCTCTTGCACTAATAAACGCAACAACAAGAATTTAAATGACAGTTGAAAGTTTAAACACAGTTTTATACCGCCAAGAACAGGGGGTCATTGATATAGTATTCATTCCGGTGCCATTAAAATATCTCCAAACTTATCTTCCTTGCCATGTCATGAGCTGTGCAGGAAAACAATATTGTAGATTCGTTATAGCGAGAAATAAATCACATATGTTAAATTTCAATCTAACAGTCTGTATTTTGTTATTTCTTCTATCCCTATAAAGTTGGAATGTTTATTTATGAGCTTCCTGTATGTTATATTGATAAGTCATAGACAGGCTGTCCGACCAGCCACGGAGGGACACGGATTTACCATAAAACTGAATGACCGGACCGCCGCAACAGCAACACAGACGTGAAACTGCTGTTGAGTCCTAATGGCCATCACCAGCCAAGGTACAACCCTCTCCGTAGGAAATATGTTCCGTCAGCGATGGGAGGAATGCAAATCCCACCTATTAGTGTACCTACCAAGGGTGGAAGGATCCAACCACCATACCAGAAACATATGATCCTCAATTACGAGGTGCCCCCTGGGAAAAATGTTATATTGATAAATTAAGCTAAGATAACGCACGTGCAGAATGTACAGCCCCACAAAAAAAGTATCTTAACATTGTTCTTACTCCGAATCTAACTACAGCTCAATAAAACTGTTATTTCCTATTCTTGTAGAAATATGTTCTTTATATGTATATGGAATATTTCTTTATATAAGGGATCGTCTCCATATTTAGATTTAAATAAACTCAATCTTTTCTAATAGCAACACAAAATTTTGAATTCATATATGAATTGCTTAGATGGAAATAGCTCAAATACATATAAAAGAACTTTGTAGTAGCAAAATCCTAATGATGAACGGTAATTCCTGCGTTTAAAGCATTTTTTTAAATATGATGAATTCGAAAATAATTCTATTTATGCGATAAATTATTTAATAAATAAAATAAACGATGCGCATTTTTAAAATGCGGAAGAATATTTTATATTTTAATTAATTTTTTAATTCACAAGTTAAACATTTCTTTAAAATAGAACCTGATTAGAATTTGAAGCCAATCGTATGAATTAGGCCTAAAACCTCACTACGTCAAATGTTATTCATCTCCGCCAAATAATTTTGAAGATACGTAGCAAAAATCGAAAGCTTTCAGAAGAACAACGTGACTTTAGTATTTTGAGATTGATCTGAACTTCTGTAGAGGATTTTTTGGCAGGAATAAAAAATCGTTAAGATGAAATGGAAAACAAAACATGCCTTTTAAACATTGTTTTTTTTTTCTTTTCAAAATAGATGCTACGTTGAAAGGAAAAGATCAATAGATATAACATATTCTATGCCGATTACATGTTTCGCTTGAAGTGTCATTGCTTCGATTATAATCGTAGTAGTGACTTTTGAGATCTTTAATTAATGAAAATAAAGACACAGAAGCAAAATATTGCACCAAGTACGAATTTATAAAGCATGAAATATATGAATAGATAAAACAATGTTAAATAAAATACAAAAACAACTTTTTGTTGCTGATTAATACATATACCAAAAAATACTTTTAAAAAATGAAAAAAAAGAAAACATTTATCTAAATTTTATTAACTTTTTTATTTAATACGTTTTATAGTAAAAAAATTAGCATGAAAAATTCAGCAATTGGACAATGAAGTTCCTTTGGAATCAACAAAAACCTCTTTAGAGTATCAAATGCTTCAAGAGTTTAACCAATCCTTAAAAATAAATTTAAAACTTAACTCAAACTGAATCATTGTTGAATGGGTCAATGAATCTTAAGGCCTTCTCCGAGAAAATTTTTTAACGATTCTTTTATGCTCCTTTGTTTCAATTCAGTATTATTTACATTTTCAAAACATTATATCAAGATGAATGCAAGAGAAGACATCATTTTCTAATAATTGAAAATATTGCAAAAATTTTACCGGAATACTCAAATAAAAATATTTACAAACAAGAGAAAATGATATATCAACTATTAATCCGTTGTTGTTGTTGTAACTTATGGCACTTGCCATGGACAAGCCCCGCTGATACAGAAGCAGATTCAAGCCAAAAGGAGCGTCTCTTGTTTCTGAAGTAGCGCCAACTAGGGCCAAGAGTACGACTTAACTATACGCTCACCACATTTGCTTGCACAGCCCCTTTTTACAGGGGGCCACAGTCACACATTTTATAGACAGAACACAGCAGAACAACCATGCCCGAATCGGGACTCCCAGAACAAAGGAAGACGCCCTACCTATGTGCCAGAAAGCCGGCCTTTATTAATCAGCATAATATATAAGTAGCATTCATATATAAATGAACACATTTCCTTCATTTCACAAACATAGTCGATAGTGAGTAGATATACTATTTACCTTGGGCCTCTTAGCTGCCTAAAAATGATAGAGTTTACAAGAGTTCCTCAAAAGAAATTATAATAAAAGAAAAACCTTTTTTTTTTTTTCAGGATGAAAGTTAATTGCGAGGATATCCTTTTACATTACTTGTCACCAACGGAATTTGTGGATTCGCCCGAGTGGGAATCGTGCGCCTCCAATACAGATAAACGCTTCCAGGTAATTTGCTATGCATCTTATAAATTATATTAACCTCTTAACTGGTTTATTTTCCTTACTATCTAATAAGATGGCACCTTCTATTTTGGGAATATTTTCTTATTTTGATTCAAATGGAAATCCATGGAATACTTGGCTTATATCTACGTATTCGAAGTCATTTCATTATTGAATTATAATTGTTATGAATGATTTATTTTTTGTTTACAACTATCAAAATTCGATAAATCGATGCACGTATGGCGTACGGGCAAACCGGTTAAGGGGTTCAGTTATCTTTTAACCCTTTGCACTTTGATGGTGCCTCAACCTCATTATTCAAGATTGTGCATCATTTTGACGTTTTATTCATTTATTTTTCAAATTTAATTTTTTAAAACGCCAACATAATGGATAAGAGATTTAGATTAATTTTTCAAAGAAATTCGATTTAAAAGAATTACGTATATTTATTTTTCATGGCAATAAACAGATATTTGTATCAGGTGAATAATTTTGCTCCTAATTATTTTTCGGAATGCAAAGGGTTAATATTATAAACATATAATATTGTACCGCGCTTCGGGAATCGTATAGATTGAGAGTTGATTGAACAATCTCTCGAAAATTCCTACAATGTTTATTCGTAGAAATCTCTATTAGATGCAGGAAATGAGTGCAGTTACGAGCTACAATTCACAGCTCCAAATCAACTAATACAACAGGAAACAGCTTCCAAACGCAGTCTCTAATACATCAGAAAGATAATAGCTTCTTTGCACTGGACTAACATTCCATCCTTCGCTACTCTCTTGTCCATATGGTCAATCGGGCCGTGGTATTTATACCTGATTTGGCATGAAAATCTAGGACTTTCACCAAGTTTTTTCGCTTAGTAATGATCCTAGAGCTTAGGTGATGAAATTTTTCAAAACTATCTATTTTTTGCCAAATGTTGCCCAACCGCCAAGATTGTCGCCAAAAGATCGTCAAATCACAAGAAATGCCGTTTTTAGGAAAACACGCCTAAATTGCGCGATTTTCGTCCCAGAATCTAAATATTTCAGAACAGTCTAAGTCTGAAATATTTAAGGGGGAATACAAATATTTACAAATTTTATAACAATATTAAAGTTTAAATATTCATCATATTCATCATTCATATAAAGTTAAATACTCATCCTAATGGTAGTACTTAAACAAACGAGAGTGACTTCATTGTCATTTTCTTGCATTCCCTCGAACAAATTAATTTGTGCATTATTAACCACGTACTACTAACAAACTATATTTGCAAAAGAGTCTATAGACGTTCAATATTTGGCAATTCCTCGCTGAAATGTGGTTCATACACAAGTAACAAGAAACTGCTGTGTGTGTATTTTCGGCGCAATTTTTCGGTCTATTAAAACCAAAATTTTATATAAAATTACTATAATAGTTACAATATCAAATTGCAAATTTCATTTACTTAAGTAGGAGTTATATCTTTTACTTAATTATGAAACCACAAACAAAACGGTTAACTTCTATATGAGTTTGGTTCCAAATTCGATATGTGCCTATATTTTAGATGCTAATCTAAGTATCAAATTTTATCTACCTAGATTTTTGCATTTGATGTTTATCTTGCTCACTTGTATACAAAAACCAAACTCATGGCCTTCTGATGAAGGAATTCCTTAAAAAGAAAAAGATTCCTTAAGAAAAGAAGATTCCTTAGAAAACTCTTAAGCTTAGTATAAAGTCTTTGTACTAAATATCATCGCTGAAAGCATCTTTGAATTATTTTCACAAACAGGCATAGTTGCAAAAATGTGATTTTCGATCTCGGAGAAATTTAAAATATGAAATTTCCTAAAAATTTAGAGGCAGATTTTTTTAATGATTATAATACTCTCTATCTCTGCTTCATATAAGAGAAAGTAAAATGGTATTGTGAGGAACAATAAAAATATCGCCATTTAAAAAATTTTGAATAAAAATCTTAGTTGTATTTTGGAAATTTTATATATTTTGAAGCAAGCGCAATAGATTTATCTGGAATGATACAAGCTTAAAGCAAAATACAGAATGGTGTGTTTCTAAGCATAAAAATTATGCTGTAGGTAATTTTTGAAAAAATTTACTTAAAAAAACTGAAATGCATTTCTTTTACAAAATTTTTTCTTTTACATTTTTTTATTTATCACAATTTGACTGATTTGAAATCTGCTCAATTATTTCATGAGACAATATATAAGATTATATTTATTTCTTAGATATAGTCAAAATTGTACAATTATATGATTTGTGACATGAGATATTTTGGTTAGGAGGTTTTGATATCTCCGCAATTTACGGGCAAAAAAATATTTTTATCTGTTTTCACCAATATTGAATTATTATTACGATGCTTCTTCCACAGTAGATGCGTTTTTAAAAGGCTGACGTAAAACTATAACATTGTAGCAGTTAATTCATCTCAAAATCGATCAAGCTCCAAAACTTTGTTTGCCAGCTAAAAAAATTAAAATGAAAGCTTTATATATATATATATATATATATATATATATATATATATATATATATATATATATATATATATATATATATATATATATATATTTCAAACTCACAATTTAAATACATTTCTTAACTTTCAATCTAAATTAGCCATAGTAATATCATTCTAAAATATTCTCTTATTTCCTGATCCATTCCACTTGTCTTAGTTTATTAATTCAACAGAAGCTTAGCAAAATTGCTGAATCAGCTGAAAGACACATTCCCAAGCTCCGTGGAAAAGGATGAAAATTGCTGACCTAAACAAAACACCTTCAAAAAGATCCCTGTGTTTCCCTTGCCTCTTATGCGTGTGTCATGGAAATCCCCATCGAAATCCGATTTTATAAACTCTATATAAAATATTCTCCCTATCAAATTTTTACGGTATTTAATTCCAGGGATAATGTTAGCCAACCCTTCTTTACACTGCTGCTTTTCAGGGCTGTGAGTGGACACGGCTTGTCCCTCAATCTTGTACATAATGCCTGCTTCCCGTGATGGAATAAAACGAATTTAAAAATTCAACCTGTCTTCTCCGTGATTTTGGCCACGATTCTGCTAACTGCTCTCAACTAATAATTTGAATGCTTTACACACACACACACACACACACACACACACACACACACACACACACACACACACACACACAC
>JAOUZG010004552.1:1028905-1059338 GCA_026289955.1 Argiope argentata | reverse complement strand
CAAACCGATTTAAATTGGTTAACGACTTAAATTAAATAAGATAAATAACGGCTTAACTTGATGTTGTTACATGGTAACTTGAAATTTTCGATCGAAGATTTCATTTTATTTTTAAAACTTTTCCAGGTTTTATTTAAAAAAAATAACTGAGGAATGATAAGACATATAAAAATGTGAAATGTTAGGGATTTTTCAGCGCGTTATGTCCCTAAATATTTAAATGTAATTATGTAACCTATTTTTTTAGGTACATTTGAAATCGGATCATATGTCATTCATCAAAACCGAAAGGTTTTCGAAATGCATCACTCACTTGTAAAAACAGAAAACGCAAACAGGTACACTTTTAATAAACTCTCATTGAAATAAAGAGTCCATAAAGAAACGTACTGAAAGAAATATTACTACAGTGCAGCATAAAAATGGAACTATGACATGCAAAAAAGGGACTATCAGCAGATACCTCACGCAATGAACTCATTCATATATTATTCCATTCGTTCGATGAATGACCGTAAGTCATTCATCAAAAGTTATTGGTTTTGAAGCGTATCGCTAACATGTAAAAACAAAATAGACAGTGCTAAAAGGTAAAGCATTAGCAAACTCTCTCTGAGATAAAAAGCCCATAAATAAAAGCAAGGGGAAAAAATACGGTAACCATGCATTATAAAAATGGGACTGTGACATGTAAAATATCGGCACATTAGTAGGTACTTCATGCAATAAACTCATCCATCATCAAATGGGAAATGCGGTTTTTTTGGATGCATCGATTAACAAGAATATTTTTACTGTGCCTTAAATGACCTGGAAAGAAAATACTGAAAATATCGATTTTCTATCAGAATTTCGCAGAGGGGTAAAGTAGAAAGATTAAAAAGAAACCAGCAGCATTGTTTTCAAATATAAAATAGTCTTTATATCTTTTAACTTGGAAGATATAGTAAAAGGAATAAGATTCTCAAGAATGTGAAACATTTTTCTTTTTCTCATCGGATTCACTTTCAGTGGACTCCGTCTCGTGTCGACGTTGCTGGAAATGAAATTGCTGACAGTTTAGATAGAGCTGGTTCTGGCAAGACCACTACGCCTGCCGCTTCTCTTATTTACGTGGAGTTTATTTCTAAACACAAGGCTACGAATGAGGCAATTTAGAGGTCTCGCCAGTACACCCATGGAATCAGAGTAAGCGCCCTGGTGGCTCCCTGGTTCTGGGCAGTAGTAGACGAGATCAAACTGCTCTTACCCGCTTCCTTAATGGTCATCTATTACCAATGACTTTTGTCGGAGGAGCTAAACAGTTCGAAATCTGCATTAAATGTTCTTCTGCACAGGCCTCTTCTGGTCACATTTTTATCTTGTCTGGGGCTTACCAGGCAGAACCTGGTTTACGATCCCCTTTTGATACTGGAATTTCTCAGGGTGAATGAGTTCATGGATATTCACTGATCTAACTCTGCATGTCACGGGGATGAGAAACAACAACAATAAAAGGAATATGACTAAAGCGTTGTTGCTTATCACCTCCTTTCCCCCTGGATTGGACACGAATTCAAACCACACCCAAGACATCGGGGGAAAGAGATGTGCAGTAGCTTTTGAGGATACAAAAAAACCCCATGAGGGCAGAAGTCATGTCGCTTGCACAACCCCTTCTTAAAAGGAAGCTCTTCCACAAATCACATAGATAGAACACAAGGTAGAGAACAAGCATGCCCGAGCCATGACTCGAATCCAAGGTGCCCAGATAACGGGGAAGACGCGCTACCTCTAGGCCAGGACTCTAACCCAGGAGGGCCAGATAACGGGTAAAACGGACGCTCTACCCCCAGACTAGAACGTCGTCTGACCTAAAAGTAAATTAAATGAATTGAAAGAAAATTACCAAAGTTAAATATTTTTGTCTATCTTCATGTTTGCAGGTTACTCTAACCGCTATCGAGCCTTGCAAGCTCTTATGTTGGGGCCGCAAGGAATTGCTAAGCCTTCTGGACGGCAATCCTTTCCTGAAAGTTGTGATGCACCACCTCATAGGCAAGGATATCACGCACAAACTGTACTCTTTGAACGAGCAGCATCGGTTCCACGAAAAGCAGCCCTCGCTCTCAGACTCACTCGAGTTCTGGAGGAGCCCGGTCATCCGCAGCCACTCTCTCGACATGCTGCACACAGGCAGGAGGGGGCAGGTCAGGTCCCTTACCTGGCAGAAACCCATGAGGAGAGAACGCAGGACGAGGTCTATAGTGACTGAAAACCTAGGTGAGTTAGAAAGTCATTCAAGTTAAGAAAAATCAATCAAGCGTTCAATCATGACTATAAGTGTCTTATAATTAAGTCACATTTCAATAAGTTTGATTACAGAATTTTGCGAATTTATCTTAGAAGATCAATATAAATTCTGTTTAACCCATTGACTGCCAGACATATTTAGAGCGTCTTGTTCTGGGTGCCAAGGTTTTATTTTGAAGAATACATGAAAGTTTACAAAATATAATTATATTAAGTCACTGATATAATATGGTAATAGTATTTACAGTAATTGTTATTGAAAAAAAAACACAACGAGATAACTCGTAGCTGACGTCCCTGATAAAAATTTCTGTGCTGGCAGGAATTTTTATAAAAATTGCAGTAAATGCCATTATAATATTGTATCAGTAATTTATATATATATATATATATATATATATATATATATATATATATATATGGAAAAAAATGTAAGGAGACTAGGTATTTTCGTCCACAGTGCCCCGAGAGGCCAGCACTTTGTGTTGATCCTTATTTTAGAGTTTATCATATTCAGCAATAATAATAAAAATATTTTTAAATTTTTGTAATACATTCATATATAAAAATATAATTATAATCTAATCATCTAAGTTATAATTTTTATAGTAAAAACTGAAAATTAATACTTTTTTTTTACTCCATATAAATTTTTCATTCACCTTTTTAAAATATTTTTTACTAAAATGGCCATTTGTAATTAATCTAAAATTGCAGCACGCACTACGAGATATCTCGTAGCTGGGAGTCAATGGGTTAACATAATACCACATACATTTAAGAAATCACAGTGGCAAAAGATATACTATTTGGCATCCATTGATAAAGTTCTTGGATTGGGATATGTTTTTAATTGAATTATTAAGGTGGATTTTCTTAGTTGTATGACTGAAAGTCGCTGATGTTATATTTAACCCTTTGCGGTCCGTTGTCGAATATGACTCGACATTCACGACTGTGCATCATTTTTACGTTTTATTTATTTATTTTTCAAATTTAATTGTTAAAAAAGCCTACATAATGGTTAAGAGATGTCGATTAATTTTTCAAGGAAATTCCATTTAAAAGAATTATAAATTTATTTATAGAGTTATTATTATTTTTCATAGCAATAAACAAATATTTATATTAGGTGAATAATTTTGAATCTAATTATTTTTCGGACTGCAAAGGGTTCAGTTTCGAAAGAAATAATGAATTTAGGGAATTGTATTTGGATTGCATACTTGATATAATTTAATTACTATTGCTTGGTTGAATTTTTTCAGTTATTACTTTTACAATGACAACCTTTATTGCAATCTGCTTCAAAATAAATGTTTTCAATTGATCATTTCGAAAATTAAATGCCAAGATTAACTGGAATATTTAAGTTAATTTGCTTGTTGATTTAAAAATGATCTACGGAAAATTACACCTTTAACTAGCGAAAGTAATCTCCCCCAAACTTTCTCGTATACTCTCTAATAAATATACTTGTACTTATTACCCATTCTCCTTTGGCGATCAATAGTTTTGGAGAACCTATTAATGTACAAGTATTTGGTCACTGATTTGGCGATTCCACAAGCACCATTTTGGTTGTGTAAGCGCCAAACACCAGAACATTGAATGCGTCTTTTGGTTTAATTTTTCTTCCGAACGACTGAAACCAAAATTTAATTTGTAATTACAGTTGTGGTCACAAAGCCTCATACTAGATTTCAAATATTTAAGCCACTGCATACAAGCTTATGGAAATATATATTGACTGACGATCAACTCCTTGATGATCCAAATTTGATAGATATGTACTTATCGGAGGTTAAATATTTGATTGAATCAATACCTACCAAATTTTATTTATCTATTTCTCTGTGGCAACTACAAAACTGATTGTGTTAACTCATTTTTGGATAGTCAGTGCAGTCAAATTTCTTCACTCAAAATCTGATTGTAATCTACAATTTTGGAGTAAAAATTGTACTTCAAATTCCATCCATTTAACTTAAAGTTATTTTTTAAATATCGTGTTCACAGGCAGACAAACATAACTCAAACAGATGCATTTTTAGATTCAAGTCGGTGTAAAAGGTAGAAATTTATCAAAATTTTGAGTTCAATTTTTCGATTATATCACTTTCTCACTGTATGCTTCATATACGAAAAGGTAAAAATGAAAAATGCTAACGTATCTTATTGTGAAAGTATAAACTTTATGTATCCTGGAGTAGATGTACGACGAAAATGAACCCAGTGATTACATTTAGTGATGTGATCTTATTAAAGAGAGCTGTGTTGTTGTTGTTACTTATGGCACTTTTCAAGTCCGCTGACAGGCTGCCTACGATTTAAGACAATTGAGCGTCTCTTGTTTTCCAGTAGCGCCAACTTGGACCAAGAGTACGACTTAGCTACATATACGTCACAACCCTTTTTATGGTGCGGACTTCATTCATGCATTTCATTGATTCATCTACAGATCATAATTTAGATCTAGAACAAAGAACGATCACCTCTGACCCATAACCACCGGTCGTATTACTCTCGACATGCAGGACTTTGTGATCATGACATATTAATATACTTCGGCTGGCGAGTTCGAACTCTCAGTTCAAGGGATGCGAATCCAACGCCCTACCAACCAGGATATCCTGGTCCTCAATGTCAATAATGAGAGCTAATGTGGTCCAAAGGCTTATGAATTTCAAATTGTATTCTCAATTACTATTCTTGAAAGTTATTTGAAATTATATACACTATATATAGTAATTTTGCTTTAGAAATAAATTATTAAGCCAATATGTCGCTTTCCAAGCATACATTTCGTTGCCTCTCACACAATTCAAGCAAATATTTTATCAATTAATTATAATATGATTCTCAACGGCGCCACCTGGAGTAATAAATCTGCAAACCTCTTCGTATATTTAGTAAATTGAACTACCACCTATCAGTACTTTTTTCATGGTTCATGATAGATATCAAAGGTAGAAATAAAATGAAGCATAAAGTAGGGGATACGATGATAAATATAAAATAGTAAATACATTTCGTAATGTTGTTGGTCTCGTGTTCCAACGGAAGGAGGGGTGCAGTAGCTTCTGAGGGTAAGTCATAGAACAGACTCTCTGACCCGCCACGAAGGCACACGGATTAACCATAGGAACTGGATAACCGGACCGTCGCAACAGCAATTAGAGGGAACTGTGGTTGAGTCCTAAGGGTCCTCACCGACCACGGTACAACCCTCCCTGAAGGAAGTACGTCCCATCATCGATGGGAGGAGTATAACCCCCATCAATTAGTGTACCCACCGAGTTGGCGAGATCCAACCACCATACAGGAAGCATCCCACCCCCAATTACGAGGTTCCCCTTTGAGGGGGGAGCTTCTGAAGGTAGGCATACCAATGCTCCGACCCAGCCGAAGCCATACGGATTAAACAATTGGCCACCACAAAGCCACCTCACTCAGCACAAAAGTGCAAACTAACTAAGAAAAATCCACAAAATAATCCCAAATGGGCAAAATAGCTAAAGAATCAAGATAAAAGGCACGTGTTTCAAAACAACGCGTATAAATATACCACTACATTTAAAGAAATTAAAGTTGCTGCGGGTACGGACCCCTGATCACCCGAGGGAAGAAGTCTGACTTCTATCTCACACACGTCACAAACTCTTTTTACGAGGAGGACCTCATTCATGAATTTTATTATTTCATCCACAGATTGTAATTTAGACCTGGAACAGAGAACGATCACCTCTGACCCAGTATCCTCAGTGATATTTCTCTCGACCTGGAGGACTTTGTGACCACCACAGATTTAACGTCCACCACACACACACACACACGGAGTGTCTTCAGCTGGCGGGTTCGAACTCGTAGCCCAAAAGATGTGAATCCATCGCCCTACCAACCAGGCTTTCTCGCTCATACTTTGTAATGAATAATAAAATATAACATAATAAAGCTTGAATGTCTAATAGTTAATGGTTCATTCATTTCAGGAGGTTCTAGAACATCCAATTTCTCAGACCCGGGTCCGACGTGGAACAAGAGGAAGCTGAAACATCTCCAAGAAGATGAACTGCAGAACGAAACGCCGGTCTGAACGACGAACCAGCCGTCCATTGCTTCACACTCGCGAAGGCAGCCCGTGCAGACAAGAGACTGCATTGCATGTACGTGTGTGTGATACGGAGAGAGAGAGAGGAAGCAAAGGAGAGACAAAGGACTCTCGGTATTTTTCAATCAAACGTTCGAACTGCGATGAACTTAATGGGATATTCTGACAAATGTGCTCACTGACTTTCTGAGTGCACTCGACCAATCCTTTGGGGATCTCCAATGACATAAATATCGATGAATAGACTTGTGGAATGAAGTATCAGCATCTCGCTTTGTCAGCTTTACAACATGTGTTTCTCCGCAGATACCTGATTTTGGAAAAGTCATCTATTTCAAAGTTTTCACAGCAAAGAAAGATAGTTAGAGGGAATTAAAACGGTATTACAAAAGGATAAAGAAGGCATGACAAAGAAGAAACGACGAAGATTTCTATAATTTTTTTGCTTTTTGATGTATTGCACAGTCTTCCCCTTTTCAACATGAGCAAAGACTTAAAGGTTTTTACTACCAAGATTATGTAACGAGTTTAATATTGTTTTAATTTCTTCAAATTAATATATCACTATTATAAAAATTGATGAGGAACAATGCAGAGAAAGCTATAAACTTTCAGCCTTTTTCTCCCCAATAATTTTCTAATAATAAGGTGTATTAGAATAAAAATATAAAAATAATACTTGATTACAAACTTTATTGGAAGCTACACAATATAGACTGTGTATTTTCTGTAGGCGGCTCAAGTCACATTTTCTACCTCGTTACTGGTTATCTATCTAGCAACGCTGCGGCAGACAACCAGTAGCGATGTAGAAAACGTGACATTGAATCGCCTACAGAAAATACACAGACTGTAATAAGAATTAGATAATATCTTTAAATAAAAAAAATTTATTTTGAAACATTAAAAATTGTTTGATGGGTATTAATTTCGTTTTGCAATTTTAAGAAGATTTTCTTTTTAAACTGTTCCTGTAGAGAAAGACTACTTTAGAGAAAGCAATCAATCGAAGCTGGGTAGTTTTCGAAGAAAAAAAATGTGTGACTTTTTACTTTTTCAGTGATTTACGCTGCATTAACTTTCTATAAACAGCTTTTTCATATATAATTATTAGGTATATTTTTATTATAATAAAATATAACTATATTTTTACAACAATAAACGCTTAATCTTTATTGTATATTGCCCCTTTTTTTTCATAATCAGCATGTTTGAATGCAAAGCTAGAATTTTGATTTGGCTTTAAGACATTTTCGTCAAAAATTCTGCACTGTGTAATTTATCTACAAATTTGTGCTGGTTTTTTGAACAAAACAAACTCTTTGTACTTTTTATCAATATGATATGACAATTTTTTGAAATTTTCACTCTGACTAATATTTACAGAACAAGAATTAATATTTTGAAATATCTCGTTGGAAAAAATTTACCAAAATAGCCTCACAGAAGAAAAGCATAAAATATAAAATGATTTTAATAAAATATCGGTTTTCATAATAATTGGGTTAAATAATTTACACGTAATTTTAGATACAGAAGCAATTTTCGGCTATTTTTTTTATAATGATAAATTTTAAATATCCAGCTTTTATATATATTTAAAAAATAACTTTAAAAACTTTTATCTACTTCTCAGCTTTATTTTATTCTTATTCATAAATTGAATAACTAAACAGACGTTTTTATTGCACTTTAATCTTTCTCGATTCTTTTTATCGTCAGTTACCATTTCATACTATTTACACATCTACAAAGTAATTCATACATAATGTGCTAATTACGGAAATGCCTTATCATCTTAGAAACAATCAAAAAACTCTTTTTTGATCGTTGATATTTATCAAATGTCGGTCAGTAAAAAAGGGAACTATTTCATAAAATATATTCGGAAGAATTTTGATAAAGAAAATTCTTTGGAATTCTCCACATTATAATCTACAATGACTAATCTCAAAAGAATTATTGTAAAATATATTTCATAATTTTATATCAGCTTTGTTGCTTTCGTTTTTGACTCGGAAGACTGGAGCGCATGCGTAATTGCTGACAAAGCGAGCGAGCCAATCACAATCGCAGGAACTTGTGACGCGGTCTTTGCAAAGTATTTTATGGAAAGAGTAGTAGCGAGGAGATTGCACATAGGCTGTAAGTGCTTAGATATTAGAGCAGAAAAATCGTTAATTTTGAACACAACGGAATAACAGAGCAACGAATCTATTTTGCCTAATTTCCTGTCCCCTGATTGGTTTGGAGAGCGAAACGCACAACGATGGAAACTCAAGATGAAAGGAAATGCTCAGAAGTTTTGGAAATGTTTCAGTTTCCAAAAAAATAAAAGCTTCTTTTTTCTACGTAAAACCATTTGAAAATGTTTATTGCATGTATTTTTGGTTCCCTCAGTGTAATAAAGGAACGTTTTGTTACAAAGTTTATACTTTATTTCGATTCCATTACAATCCCTTTTATGATGCATCCAATTAGAAAAACATAGATGCATTTAACCCTTTTCACTTGAATGTCTTCTCTCAAACCGCATTGAAGACGGTGCCTCGTTTTGATATTTTCTTTATTTAATTTTGTTATTAACAAGACTTAAAGTTTAAAAAAAAAACAAAGATGTAGATGCATTTTTCAGGGAAATTCAATTTTAAACAACTGAATGTATTTATTTTTCAATTCTTACTATTAGTTAATACTCTCTCTCTATATATTTACTGTTGTTGTTACTTATGACACTTGCCAATTGGCAAGCCCCCCACTGATACAGCAGCAGATTTAAGCCAAAAGGAGCGTCTCTTGTTTTTGAAGTAGGAGGGCCAAAAGTACGACTTAGCTACACACTCACCACATTTGCTTGCACAGCCCCTTTTTACAGGGGGGCACATTCACACAACCTCACAGATAGCGCAAAGAAGAACAACCATGCCCGAACTGGGACCCCTAGAACAGGAGGAAGATGGTTTACCTCTGTGCCAGAGAACCGGTATATATTATTCAAATTTTCAATCGTTAATAAAATACTTTTTTATTCATCCACTCAAGTTCAAATATATTTTTTAAAACTTGTAGTCAATGACACTTGATGTCAATACATTTTTTTCAAATATTAATTCATTAATTAAATTTGGTTACTTTTTAATACTTTGGATAGAGTTTTATCAATTTGTGATGAAAATTGAAATCAACAGGCGGTAGATCAATCGTTAAATGCAAGAATTTCAGTATTTTTCAAATGAAGGTGAAGAATGAAGTTCAATTCCTTCGAAAATCAATAATTTTTTGATAAGTTTTTGCTTTAAAAGTTTACAGTTTATCCAAATGATTTTCGAGAGTGAGTTAGCAGTTGTGGCTTAGTGGTTAGAATGAAGGATCTTTCTCAAAAAATAAAATTGAAGAAATTTTAAGGTTTAAGTTCAATTTCGATTTATCTCCTTAAAATGTTTGTCATCAGTTGTTGTCAATTCTCATACCTAACTTTAAGACTGATCTACGAGTCGAGAAGGAGAATGAAAAAAATTGCAAGGAAATTCGCTTTCGATTTTGCCACTTAATATTATGATTCTGTCATATACGTATTTATAATAATTATAAATATTATTAAAAAATAAAATAAAAATTTTCTTTCTTAACCTCAGTAGGAATTGACTTTAATTTATATATATATAACTTGTTTATACTGACCTCGTTAGAAAAAAACTCTGAAGTTGGTTGCCATAGGTAGACGAGTCTAAGTAAAGAGGGAAGTAGGCATTTTAAACAGGCCACAACATTTGGCTGTCTAAGCATCAGGCGAAAAATTCATTTCGCTTGTGCTCATGCAGATATATTTATACGATAGTTAAATAAAATTAAACTGTAAGCAAACTTTAAAATGCCTTGTTATTTGAGCTTAAAAATAATGTCTTGAATGAAAAAGCATTCAACTGCATTTTTTAAAGACCTGCAGCTGCCGTTAATTAAATAAAAACCATTGGATAGTAAAAAAAAAGTTTGATATTTTCTTGAAGATTCATGTGTTTTTAAGAGTGGAAAGCTTAAGTTCAAACTTAAAATCCCTAGTTATGTTTTTTTCACCAATGTATCTTTTTACAGATGACCATATGTATTCAATGGGATTCAAATCGCAATGATAAGGGGGCAGTCTTTCAATTTCATGCCCTGCTTCTAATAAAATTTGGTCCACCCATTTCAAATTTGGACCAATTACGTTTGAAATTGGCATTTTTAAAGAGTCAGTGCTTGTCTCCTGATCAAAAAATTCTGTAGCATTTTGAACTATAGATCATGCTTGAGTCATGCAATCTTCCCACTTTTATATGTAATCATTGTATAATGCAAATCTGCAATGTAACTAAAACAAATGGCAGGTTCCCCTTCATAGCTAAGATCAAAGATTGACGGCGTAAAGCATGAAATAGAATTAATGAGAAAAATCACAAAATACGAGCGTCAGGCATGGGCCGAAGTACAAAGGAAAATCAGGCTTCTAATCGGCGATTTTTCTAACAATAATGGTTCTTCAAACCTGTTCTTTTGGCGCCAAATAAAACACAGTCCTTTCCATCACCCTCAAAATGTAATAGAATGTCTCGTTTCCAAGGTGACGGATTCCTACTTTTAGGGTTACTAGGGCTTTTCTCCTGACTGTAGGACAATAGTTATAAACAAGTATATGTATTAATGCATCCAATTACTTTCCCGAGTGCAAAGGGTTAATATAGATGCATTAGTGACATGTAGATGCATCTATATTATCCAATCCAAGGGAATATCATGGGAACAAATCTAAGCAAAAAAAAAAAAAAACCCTGCTATACTTATCATCAACAAAGACAGACGACCTACTGATTTCCAACTAGGTTGTATTAGTAAATCAGTGAAATAGTTAAAGGCTTAGAATTCTCGCAAATCTAGTGGATGATAGAGGACCCTCATGGAATCCATATTTTTTTCCTTAGTAATATTTCCAAAAAATCTGTTTTTAAGTGTCGTGCTCTCGAACCTTTTCAAATAAAATTAAGAATCTTTTTAAATTCAGAAACATTATTTTTTTCATTACTTCTATTTAATTATTTTTTGCAAGTTTTATGCTATAATTTTAACAGGATGTGTATTTTTCTCATCCTATAATTAAAAAGCAATTAAATAAGATAACAAAACTTTCATCGTTTTTTTTTAAATTTTAAATTTAAAAAAATTTTACAGACTATACTACATTCCAAATCAAATTTTCCAATAGTTCACTGTCTTTTGAAAATAGCTTATTTCCTTATTTCTAATCAAACTGATTAAAAATTAACAGAATCTTTCAATATTTTGCAAAAGCAAAAGAAAATTCGATTTAAAATCGATAGAATTTTAATCCTTACATTTCAACCTTTGAAAAAAATTCGATTTGAAATTTAAAATCTGCTGAAACTATGAAAACGGATTGAACTTTATTGCGACAGTGAACACTGCTGTTAAAAATTAAACAAAAGAAAATTTTAAAAACTGCTAAAATATTGAAAATATGTGTACAATAATTAAAATTGGTATATTTAAAAAGACTTTTAAAAAAATGGAATGGAGCAAAAAATAGTTTACTACAATTATATTTTCGCAAGTTATTGCGGGAAAAATACTGAAATCTCTCTTAATTTTTAATGAATGAAAATTCCCTCTATTCCACAAAATTCTAAAAACTCGTTTTATAAGGTAAGGCCATTCTTGGCTATGAAATAATAAATAAGAAAAATAGGAAGATGTATATATATATATGTATATATATATCACCAAACAACAGATTTAAGATACATTAACTTCATAAAATTTCTCATTCAATTGATTTAAAATTCCATTATTTTTTTATTAATTTTTTATTCTTCTTCTTCTTTTTCTTCTGTATAAAAGAATATTTTTAGAAACTGCAAAATTTATGATTACGTTATAAGAAGGTTAATTTAATTATTTCTTTTATCCAACGAATTAGCCATTTTGATTTCTTAGCCAACATGGCGGACGCTAAATGCGGGAATAATGATATGTATGGCCTACGTGGGCAATCTTTTTCACGTCAGTAATAAACAAAACAAACATTTTTTCAAGCAAAAGTATCGTTTCTTACCATCATTTTTCGAAATTATGCTATTCAAGATGCAAATGATTTTTTTAACGTCAGATTGCATCGAATTTACATCATGTTAAAATGGAAGGGAAAAAAGAAATTCAGATATATGTACGTGTGTGTGTATTTTTAAGTTTTTCTTTCTGTTTGAAAATTCAACATATAAATCAATTGATTTTCAATAAAAACGTCTTTCTAAATTTTTTTTCAACATTTAAGACTCTTGAAACAATTTCATATTCTTTATGACTTTTCAAAAAAAAAATTCATTTCAATTTCTTGGAAGGAAATAAAGCGTTTCCATCAACAATTGAACAAACGATATTTATTTAAAAAATTAAAAAAAAATATTTTATAATAATCTCTTTTTTGCAACTCTCCAAATTTTAGCTTCATGTGCTTGTAAATATTCAGAAACTCAATAATAATAATAATAACTCTTCAGAATTAATATGAATTTAAGATCAGGGGCAGCTAGTAAATTACTATTACATATCTCATGCACTATCAATGAATTAAAATGTTTCCCTTGATTGTATATAAGATCTGAGAGCAGAAAACCAGCCCATGCTTCTTTTCACTTTCAAAGTTTAATTTCAAGGAAAATACAATAAAATTATTGTGAAAAGTGTTTGGATTAGTTAAAAAAAATAGATGATGATTCTTTTTAAGATTATCTGCGTTTTGAAAAATTATTTTCAGTGGTCAAAAGCAAAAAAGGGAATTTGTCATCTTTTTGTGAAGTTGTTTCAATGAATTGAACCCAATTCAAATGTCTGTAGCTTTTTTGAAAACATTGATAAGAAGAAAAATGTGAACACAGTATAGAAGAAAGCTTGAGTATGTATAAAAGTTTTTCAATTTGACTTTCCTTGGTCAAACGGGTATTATCCATAAGATAGTCCATTTCACTAAAATGTGAAACAATCCTAAAACTTAAGGCCTTTAACTGTGCAGGCAAAAACGGCATTTTATATAAAAATTTCGACAATTACTGTTCCTTTCTTCACTTTTTACAATTAGTACATTGTAGAAAAAATATGGTGACTATTAATTAAAATCAATTGCTGAATAAAATTTAGAAATAAAGTAAAATGTGATGCATTCAGTTCATTTTGAAGGAACTTCTGTGAAAATATTTAAAAAAATCGTGAACCGATTGATAAATGTCTACATGCATGTGAAAAATACAAAAATTTTAACATATTTATTACATTATTGGCCAAAACTTCTCAATTTTAAGCAAATAAAAAAAATCCCGCTGATTGGAATAAAATTTATTACTTTTTAATTATGAAATTAATTTTAAAATTATTAATTTAATTCAGGATCTAATTTGAACAATTGTAAAAATTTTACATGTATTAGAATTTTTAATGAGAGTAAATAAAATGATTATTTGAAGAAACGATGACGATAATTTTTTTTTCTGTCAAATATCGATAGAGCACTCCCCTCCTCTCCCCGCTCAATTATGTACTAATTTAAAAAAAAAAAACAGATTTTTTTGAAGAAGCAAAAGAAACTAATTGGGTTAAGATACTTTTCGCGATCATCTTTACTGAATTAATTTTTCAGAAATCAAATACACAATGCAGAAAATTTATAAACTGCATTCTAAACTACTGCTGATATTTCGTAATCAGAGATGTTTCGAATTTTATATTGGCAAAATAATAAGTTTTCAAGATACATTTTTTAAACCTTTTCATTAGATTCTTTTCAGTTTTTCGAGCCTCCAACACCTTATTCAATATTGCACTATATTTATAAAATTTATAAAAATATTTTGGGGAAAGTTAAAACGGAAATTAAAGCAGGCTTAGTTTTAATTTAATAAATAAATTATAATTATTTTTAATAATTATAAAATTAAAAAATGAATTTTTAAGATTTTTGTAGCTAAAATAGTTTCTCACTCTTTGAAGACTTCATGATAACTTTTATATGCTTTTTAAAATTTTAAAAAAATAAGTAAAAAAAATACTAATTCTAAATTTAATCAATTATTATATGTTTTCATACTTCAACCAATTATTCGAAAAGGTTGTATTACTGCTCCGTACAGTATACTTTCCGCACCAATCATAAAACTATTAATCAATGGTCTTGTTTACAAGGCGGGTGTGTTACTGACAGCTCAGAAATTTTGAGACACTGAAATACTCATGCTAGCCAGACTCATTGTGTTAGAGGTGACGAAATTTTAATTTTTTCTTCTTATTAATTTGGGAGTATATTATTACATAGAAAACAAAATGTACATTACTTTTCAGTCAATTTTATTTCCTTGTAATATGTTCTAAAAATATTTTATATATTAATAAAAAATATTTTGCCATTGTTTTAGCTAATGGATTTACAATCACGAGTATTGCGACGATATCAAATACAGATCTCGTGTGTACACTATCAATGTTGAATAATTAAGTTACAAAAATAAAAAAAAAAAACAGAAGATTAAAATGAAATTTGCTATGCATATTTGAATGTATTATCTCAGAACAACATTTCTCGAACGGCCAAGCACCACGAGCTCGTTCAAATTAAATTATATTTTTATTCATTTTAATCGTTTCATCGAATGAGTCACTTTAGTATTGTCCCTGATCCAAGAAACTTTGTCTCGCATTGATTGTTTAAATAAAATACCACATTTCCTATTTATTTCATTTCGCATAATCGCGTGCTCAAAATGCCATTTTTATAGGTTTTATTTGCTGCAGTCATTAACTTATTTTTTTTAATCAGAGCTTTTGTAAATGCGATGACAACGCGTCATTAAAAACTGATTTTTTGAGATGCTCGTGCAGATAATAATACTTTGATTTTTCGTCTACCTATTTTCGTTGACCTCATTTCTAAAACAATATCATGTTCTGGCATGATACAAATTATAGACAATCAAATATAAAACGTTATCCTTCATTAATTTCGGATTATAGATTCAGATCTTCTTTTATAGTTTTTAGCACGGTAAAGAAGAGGGTTAATATCTAGTTTAGGGTACCTTTTCCCTTCGCCAAGACTACCAACTATATAAAATATAAGCTGCCAGTCAAGTTTCAAGATGGGTGACAATAACAGATTTACAATATTATTTACCTAGTTAGTCATCTTGATTGGTAATTTATCATTACTGCCATATTTGGAAATGTGAAGGACAAAACTAAAATAGTTTTTAAGCTAGAAGGAAAAAAGTAATATATTTCAGTTTGATTCTAAGATACAGTTACATACACAATAATATTATCTTAATTTGCATTAATTAAATTTAATGAGAGATAACGCAAACAGACTATAATAATCCGATATTTAAGGACTATATGCTATACAAGCTATATAACCCGATACTTAAGGACTATCTAATTATATAATTGATATTTAAGGACTCTATTATATAATCCGATACTTAAGAACTATACAATTATACAAACTATATAATCCGATACTTAAGGACTATATAAGTATACAAACTATATAATCCGATACTTATGGACTATATAATTATACAAACTATATAATACGATATTAAGGACTATGTGATTATACAAACTACATAACCCGATACTTAAGGACTAAATAATTATACAAACTACATAGCCCAATACTTAAGGACTATATAATTATACAGATTATATAATCCAATATTAATGACTATATAATAATACAGATTATATAATCCAATATTAATGACTATATAATCATAAAAATCATACAAGCCCATCTTTATGTACTTTTTGCTACAAAAATATAGCAATTAAAAGGCCGTATTTATAATACAGTAACCCGATTCATTCAGTGATTGCGCTTAATTCTTTGTGTAATGTTTTTTTTTGACACAATATTAAATAAAAGAAAAAGAAACATTTATACATTTAACTTTGGTACCCTTAAAAAGGTCTAAATCTTATAAAAATCATGAAAAGGTTCCCATTAAAATGTCTCAAATATGATGCAATATGATTAAATAAAAATTTAAAAAACATTACACCAATTACTAACAAAACTTATCTCTTTTTAAAACTAAAAAGGCATTTTTCTTTTCTATCCGACGCAGAACAGAAGTCGTTGTACTTTCCATAGTTCTTCCATCTTTCTTCTAGCAATATCCAGGATCATGTCATCGGTGAAATAACGTTGCCTTCTCGAAGCAAATCCATTTTATGCTAATGTATCGTTGAAAAGAAAATACAAACCAAAATATCCTGCAAGCAAAGCCACAAGGCTTTTGTTGAAAAATGTGAGCAGTTTGGAAAAGAAACAACAGAAATGCAAGCAAAAAAACTGTAAGATATAGGTTTTTTTTTTTTTTTTTTTTTTCATAACTGCCGCGTTTCCTTCAAAAGAACTTTATGGCTGAATGAAAGATTGATTTCTTTATAGTTCAAAGTTTTTAAAAATGAAGCAACTTTGCTATTGATTTAGTTACATAATGAATGAATGAAAAAAAAAAAGATTATTACACTGAATTTTTATTCAAAATTATCGTTGTGATTAACATTTGAAAAATTTGTAACGTTTTATTTTTGCGAATTTTTATACGAAGGAAATAGCCAATTTTATCCTTTTGAATATTAAAAACTAATGCTTAAAGCAGTATGGTACGATTTAAAACATTAATATCCCAAATTTTACCTTAGGAGATTTTTGAAAAATTATAATAAATACTTGTATCATCTCCCTCTCCCAACCCAAACGATCCATTGTAAAGAAAATTAAATTCCTGAATGTCTGTTGTTTCGCATCAGCTCAACATCATTAATAATATCAAATATTTAAAATTTCATAATGTTAAAAATATGAAATGATTTAGTAAGTTTTGAAGTATCAATGATTTCAATCATGGCTTCAGTATAACAATAGGGATGATCTATCAATCCAATAATCAAGACATTAGTAATAATATGAAAAGCAGCAATCGCCTGTGCACCCCCCCCCCGCACTTTTTTTTAACCTTTGGACAACCGTTCTTAAACGAAATCGCCGATCTTACTAATTATGATGAAAAATGAAAATTGGTTTTTTTAAAGGATATTTCAATGAAAAGATTTAAGCTATGTTATCCTAGAAAAAAGATTTCAATCCTTTTGATATGCATGCTTTATTTTATAGAATAGGTAAGTTTCAACTCAGACTCTTCAAGATCTGTAAAAATTATTTTGCCCTTGGGAACATTCGAATTTCATATCTTCTGGATAAAAAAATTTTGGTCAGAAACTATCTTTTGGAAATTCCTTGTATTTTATTTAAGTGTATTCTAATATGTAGAGAAACTAAAATGAGCATTAGAAAACATCGCAAGAGCTCGACTTAGCCTAGTTGGGGCCCGGGCAAAAACTTCTTTGGGGCCCCTTCTACTTCACTAATTTAGTAATAAAGAACATTCATTAAAAAAGAAACGCAAAACAAAATTTCTATTCGATTTGGGGCCCCACTTACGTCGGAGCCCTGGGCAACTGCTCCGTATGCTCCTGCCTAAGTCAGGCCCTGAACAACAACATGGATACCGATATTTGCAGAACGTGTTGCTAAATTTGAAAGATAAATGAAGGGCGGGGCAGTAAGCATTAAAGAGATGAAAATTTAACTTGAAACATAGAGTCGCAATTCTTCAGAGAAAATCGGAAATCGCGTGGAGTTTGAAACTGGATGCGCACTTTTATGCCAGACGGGAAAACGAACACTTTTTTGCTAAAGTTCTGTTTTCGGAGCAATGATGCTTTACCGATTGAAGACGTCTTCATCATGCTCATTGCGAATATTTGGTCATTCGAAAATCCCTCACATCACTATCTCGTCGAACGTACAACAAAAGTTTAATATTTGCATCTGGACAGGATTACATACTGGGATAATATCCTCCGTCCAAACGTCTTAGCGGTGAAAATTACCTTGTTTTCTTGCACTACGGTCCATCGCACTTACTGCAGGGAATACCGATAATCGTAACCCAGAACATTTGGTCAATGTTTGATGGGACGTTGCATTAGTGAAATCTGACCAGTTATTTGCGAATGAAAATCAACCACCATCAATTTTAAAATGCTTACTAATAAATATTTACTCTCTCCACTTATTTTGCAAGAACGCGTGAAAAATTTACTTACGGAAAGGTTTACTCTTCTCGCTTACCTTGTTCCAAGTCCTAGCATTCATAAGAGTATACTTTCCTCCAGGCTCTGGTTTTTCACTAAATAAACGTTACATGCGATCATGTTTTCTGATAAATTTTAATCTCTTTATGCCTTCTAACCTTGCCCTGGATGTCTTTCGAATTTGCCAATGCCCTTAGCGAACATCAGTACTGCTGTTGCAACGATGTTTTCTGGCGCTCATTTTGGTTTTTCTAAAATATCTTAAAACCTCTTGTTTTTATACTGCATGTCTCTATTTAAAAAGTATAAAATTCCTAACATTTATCACGGCTTTATTTTCCTTCAAGTTTTAATATTATTGCAAATAAGGATTCTAAACTGCTTTCTCGTTGTCAGTAATTTATGACTCCCTAAATCATCCAGTTGACCTGTTAGCCAAATGGTGAGGGACCTCTTTTAAGAATGTGTATTAACTTGAAAAATTCATAGTTAAAACATAATTTGCTTTTTTAAAAATTAATTTTTTACAGTTTCCAACAAATTTGAACGAATATTTTTGAGATTTTCACCTATTAAACATTGTTTGGAATCCTATACTGTATGGTGACTCATAATCCTTTTGATACCCACTATCAGCCCTCTGCATTTGTCGGCCGAATTCAGCAACACCCTGTGTGTGTGTATATATATATATATATATATATCAAAACTATTGCACAATTTTTCAATTAATGATAAACTTTGATAAAATATCTTTTCTATTTTTATCAGTTTTGAATATTTTTGATCAAGCTAATATTCTTTTATTAACTAACTTTTGATGCTTCCATACTCAATTTTCAGTTTTTTCAACAAGTAAAAAATTTCGAAAAAGATTCGTTTCAATAAATGAAAATCATTTTTTATCTAACTGTGATAAATTTATATTTAAGTTTTACTAGTTTTATATATGACACATGCTTGCATAAAAAATATTTAATTATATCATAAAACAGCCTCTTTAATTTTCAAAGGTAATGAGAAAAATGTTTTGAAATATGTATAACATGATTACGATACCGGTAACTGTAATTGCCAAATTTTTCATGCAAAAGCATCCTTTTTGAGTGAGTTTTAATATTTTTTATCATTCTCTATTAGATCTTAACTACATAAACTAATTTTTTGTGTGTGTCTTGTACATTGAATGTCAAAGTTTATTTACTTTAAAAAAAAGAGAGAGTATGCTACCTATGTTAATACAAAAACTAAGATTGCAGGAAAACTTCACTTCGATCAATTCACATAAATTGTCAAGACACTTCCCTCTTTTTTTCAAAATATTTGAATCTCAAAATGATGTGTTGTCATTATGAAGAGTCAAATGTATCACAGGAGTGTTGAATGAAATGACTGAAGCTTTATGGTGTAAAAGCCAGGTCTCATTGATCATCTATACCAACCAAAAGCTATTTGATGTAGTTAACTTAAAATTCTATAAGTTTAAGAATGAAATATTTTGACAATACCTATCCTAACTAGGAAGATTTATAGGTGAAAAAATCTAAAAACCTTTTGTTTTACAATGATGTTGGTTTTGGTTACATTATTGAATTTAATCTTGGATGGCTTTATTATAACTTTCTTAGTTGGGTTTTTATAATAAATTTAAAATGTTGTTTTTATAATCTGAAATTTAAATTTTCATCATGAATGTATATTTAATAATCAATCATAACATATTAACCCAATCCTTAAAATTGCAAATAATGCTGAAAAAGAAAATAGTATATTATTCATACAAGAAAAATTAATGATATTACAAAAAAGCCTCACTTTCAACAAATAACAAATCATCGTGTGATTTTAAATAGATATAAACCTAATATTATTAACATTTAAAAACATATAGAAAGGAAATTATTTTCATTAAGTATTAATTCATAATGACGCAAAGTAATACCTATTTAAAAAATTAAACTATCACTCTGAAAGTTTTCTATCACACTGATTAGATTTCCTTACGTCACAATGAAGCTTACTAAAGATAACATATAATATTTAAAACCTTTATGCGGGATTTTTAAGAAGACACTCAAATAAGCAAAAATATGAGATTTTATTTTTATCTCATCAAAATGTATTCTTATATTCAACTAAAATAGCATTATAAAATGTATAACTCAATAGAATAAATATCTAAAAGACCCAGAGAATAGAAAATTCATTTTAATAATTTTTCACAAAATGACATTCTAATTAGATTTAAATATTTTTTTAATGTTCCAGATATCTTAATTTCTGTGGAATTTAATTGAAACTGATTAAAAAGATTTTGGTTAAGCATTAAAACAACACAGAAACATGTTATAATTGGATATTTTTTGAATATTTAAAAGTCAATTTTAGTTCAGAAAAAAAAAATTCATATGAAAACTTAGTGACTGTAACTAAAAATATTTTTTAAAGTTAATATTCAATTGGAATTACAAAATATATGCAATTTTGTTTCAAATCAATTAATAGAAGGTAACAAGAAAAAAAAATAACAGAAAAAAATTAAACCATTAGAAATATTTAAAAAAATTTAAAATTAAAATTAAATTTAAAACAATTTTCTAATTTTTTAAAAATAAAATATTTTATTATATAAATTGATATATCTATAATTTAATGCAAATGTATAAGATTTTATAGCTCTAAATAAATAATTCACAAAAGTGTCTATTAGAGTCGACCATTTCCTTAAAGCAAACAATTCTTTTTAATGTCAAACAAAAGTATTTATATTAGAAATCTTGAAACACAACTATTTGGCCCATAAAAGAAAAACTTGAATTTTGAAAATGCCAAATGCATTATTCTATTTGGATATTGCAAATTTTGCAGTTGGTTCGAATTAAAATTTCTGGTATGTTTCAATTTTTTAAATAAATTTTTCAGCCCCACATTTTGAATGATTTAAAATGAGCACTGAGATGATATTCTTGCTACTTTCTGATTTTTAAAGAATATGTTTCATGAATCATAAGCATAAAAAACTATTTGTTCATAAAGAATGATTATAATACTTGTAGTGTGAAATGGTTTATAATAAATATATAATGACTTTATCAAAAACATTGAATCAGAGTTTTCTCCTCAATTTTAAATAATTTGCAGCACTGTAAAGAAAATGTTTATGAATTTTGAAGATTGTATAAACTACATTCCTATTTATACGTATTGAGTCTATTCAACTTAAAATGGTTCTTCTCATAAACTCAGTCTGATTATTTGCATCCTCCTAACTAAATAACAGGTTCTTACATAAAATCAGTTATCATTTTTTAAAATTTATAATTCTTAATGATATTAAATCTATGCTCATTGAGGTAGATTATAAAATCTGATGAGTAAAGAGAATAATCTATTTACTAGATACATTCTTTGTATATTGAAAAAATGTGAATATTCCTGCAATTTTATAAAGCAGATAAAAAAAAGTATAATACTGACATTTAATGAATGCATTTTCATTCTATACGAATGAATAATAGACCAAATTTATAAAATGAAATAAAAAATATTCAATTCTGGAAAAAACAACTTTTTATGAAAACAAAAGAAATGAATAAAACTAAGAAGAAAGTTAGATCAACACAAAATAAAATCTTCACAAGAAGCTTAAGCCCATTTTATGAATTGAAATTAGATTTTGAATTTCAGATTGAAATCAATTTTTTTAGAAAAATCAAAACAAATACAAAAATTTCACAAATTTAATGATGCACTATTTATAAATAAATACAAATTCATTATAAATCCTTCAATAAAAAAAATATTTGTTTCATAGAATATACATTTACCACACTAAAGATTTCTTTTTATGTACAGATAATAAATACACTAATCGACATGAGATTGCTTGTTGGAATATGATGCCAATCGCCTTCTGTCTATGGCTGAAGACACAAAACCCCCACCTTGACCCTGATATTTCTTTTCAATAACCTATATAAACATCGATTTAAAAACATATAAATGTAATGAAGCAAGAATAAATGCAATTTTAAAATCACAGAAATATGAAATGTTAATATACTGTTTGTCCATAAGGAGATCTCTGGTCGACAGTCGTCTATGTTTACGGCGGGAGTTATAGAAACAGGTTACTGCAGGAAGAGTCCATTTCGCAGAGGTAGAAATTCATTCAAGTTTCTTATGTTGGCGCGTTTAACGATTAATTGGCGGTATTGATATATTGCCTTTAATTTTCGAAAGCAAATTCGAAAAATAATTCACTGGGCTGAAAATCATTTGCGTACTTGGAATTTTGAAAATATATATTATTCCTGTTAGAATAATATAGAACTTCCTTTATGATTAGTACAGAAAGAACAGAGTAAATCAAATAGAAAAACTGAATAATTATGTATATGTCTAACGACTGCACAAGAAGAAAAAAAATTAAGTAGAATCGAGCATGACAAAAAATTAATCTTCATTTTATTTGTTTAAATTATGTTACGACAAAAATTAATCTTCATTTTATTTGTTTTAAATTAAGATCAAATTCTCCGCAACAAACGCGAAGTCTAATTCAACAATAATAGCATAATAATCGTAATTATTTCATAATATTTATAAAAGGTTGCTGTTACAAAGTAAAATATCCATTGTTAAATATGCTTACAATCTCTTCAAAATAAATTTATGTATTTATTTTTGATATATATATACTATTTTTCGAAACTCAAAATTAACAATTACATTTTATCAAATTTTAAGGATAATCAAAAGTATGTTAAACTGAAACTTTTGAATCGGAATCAGATTTAGTACTTCCAATCTGAATTATTAGTTCATCTACTAGTTCTTCTAAAACCCCATCTTTTTCCCAATACGAATTTTCAGCAAGTTTCAAGCAAAATTCTATAACATTATGCCCAATTTTACGTGCTTGTGATTTTAAAGTCTCCATTCTTAAATCAAAAAGGCATTTTAAAGGATCTCAAAATTTAAGAGACAAAACATATTAAATAATGAAATGCAGTTAATATTAACCAAAGAAAATATTAATAAAATATAAAAGAAGTAAGCTAAGCAAATATAAAGATACGAGCAACTGCGGTAAAAGCGAGAAGACGAATGAGCAATAGTTTTTTTATCGCTTCATTTTTTCGCCAAAATAAAGAATACCCCCGCAGACTTCCGTTCGATTCCACCCATTCGAAATGGATCTTCCCTATCAACGCCTGTTTCTATAACGCCCGCCGTAAACATAGACGACTGTCGGCCAGAGATCTCCTAATGGACAGACAGTAATTACAACTTTAAAATACAAAAAATAAATATGCTTACTTTACACCATATAGATTTAATTAAAATAGATTTAATATAGAGCTGATAAACATAAAAACACTAATGTACATGGTTGCAGAAATCTCTCTTATTACTTTGAATTGCTACAATCAAATGTCAATAAACTGCCATATGAATTTTTGACTTCTTTATTCACTAAATATTTTTATAAATGGACTTAATTAAACATTTAGCTAAATTATGAAATAAAATATAAATAGAAATGCTTTAGAAAGGGGTCATTACGCACTTTATTCAGTCAGGAAAAAAGATCAAGGGAATCAAGATATCAGCCTCAAATAGTTTAATCAAGAGCAAAAATATGTTTAATCATTGCTAGATAATCACTATGATTTATGTATGGAGATTGATGGACATTCTACCAAAACGATTCTCTCAAAGAAAGAACTTTTGTATTAAAAAATATTTTTTAATGATGTAAATATTATTTTATTGATTAAATAGTTTTTCTGTACAATTTCCCCATTCATTTTAAATAAAATTTCTTATTTTAACATACAATATATAGTATTATGAAGAAATACAAACTCATCAATCAAAACATTCAATTGCAGGCTTTTGCTAACATTAAAATCAAGATAAAATATTTACTTTTTTAACATTAACTTGGAAACAGGATTTTTATTCCTACTTTTATTTTGCAGTATACACAATTTTAAGTTTATGAGTGTCAAATAACACAATGACACTAAAGAAAATATCATAGAGAGGAAATTTTTTTATTTAATATAAAATATTTTTCCTAGAAGAATAAGAAGAATTGGTGCAGTAGGAGAAGAATTGGTGCAGCAGAGTTAATATTATTTTTAAGATTTATATTATGTGCATTTATTAGAGTGCAAAAACTCATTCAGCAGAGGTAACCAAATTTTTCATAAAATATTTTGCAAAAGCAGAAAATGGATGAAGCAATGATATTCAGTTGTTTTATTTCATAAGGGTGCTCCCAATTTTAGAGATCCCCCCTTTCACCTCAGCTAGAAAAGCAATCCCAACTACATGGCTTAATTTCACAAATTCATCTTTATTTTGATGATATAACAACAGAGTGTAAAGCAAATTAATTTAATTTTCCGAAACTATCTAATAATAGATTCAAAGCACAAAAATAATTTTTGCTTTTATTGCTGTATGTTTGATGATCACCATTTTATTTTCACATGCTCTCAATAAACAAATAAATATAAATCCCTCAATATAAGCAAATAATTTCTACTAGACTCAAAATTACAAATGTAGCTTGTAAGTATGGTTGAAACAACTTGTAACTGTAGTAAAAGTATTCTATATAGTAGAATAGGTACTACATTTTATGACTATTTTTCTTTAGAATAGTCACAAAAACTTCTTTAATCATCATTTTCTATAATTACTTTTTTAAAAACTAATGCTTTCATTTATAGCGTCTATACATAATTTTACAAGATATTAAAGCAACCTTTTATTTTTATTATGATTCCACTGTCACTATAAGAGTTATTTGTTTAAGCAATAGCTATTATATTTTTATTATATAACTTTATTTAAAGTTTCTAAACATTATTTGATTGTTGTGGTAATGCAGATTTTTGTTTCTCATTTCAGGTAATTTAGATAATGTTTTATTTCATCTTTTTAACTTCAATTAAAGCTCTATAAACTATAATTTCATTTATTTATTTTGAAACAGGAAGTTTATAATTCATTGTATTATATTTAAACCAAGCTCTTTTTCCTATTTATACAGATCTGGATTATTTTTTCAATATAAATATTATAGAAACTAAAATGACTAACTTCTCAGGTTTAGATAGCTAGTAAACTAAGAAATAAAAAAGTAAATAAAAAATATTCAAAAAGACACTGCTTAGCATAAAACATTTTTTATGTACATTTTGTCTAAGCTGACAATTGCATTTTCTGCATATAGCAACACAGATAAAATATAAGGCAAATTTTACATGACTTATTGGAATAAATTAAGTTCATTAAGTCATTATCAAGGAAAAAAGAAAGTTAATAAATAATCAGCACAAGGAAGAATTAAAAAATATTTTTCTTTCCTTTATGCCTTTTACAAACAAAAATCAATTTCAAACTTAAATGTATTGATGCTTTAAGAGTAATACTAAATTTGCAGTTGTAAAATAACCACTAAATCTCTTGTGGTGTGTTAAGCATTAAACTAATCTCAGAAAGAGTCTTTTTAATCATATATTCAAGCTGAAATAATAATTTAAAAAATGCAAAAAGAAGAAAGAAAAATAATAAAAATAACAAACTTCAAAAGCATCATGATGCTAAAAATAGAAGCAGATAAGACATTTTCATTTTTTAAACAAAATTCACCCATTGATTATAGTATAATTCATTTTGTATTCTCTCAGATATTGAAAAATTACTTTTTTAAGGAAAATATTTAACGTTAGTCAAACTTATAAATAAATTTTTAACTTATTTTACTTTTAGATGTTCTATGAAGAAATAAGAAGTATCAGTTTGTCAGTGGAAATTTATCACTTAACATCTGATTGTTATACTGTTTGTTTCGTAAACAGACCTTACATTCCTTAGTTTTTACAAGTTAAGTTTATAAGTCTAATTTAAGCATTAGAATTAATAAATTTAGCTAAAATACTAAACTGTTAATTTCTTAAAATGTACTAAAGATTTTCACACACACCCTTTTTTTGAAACTGCATTGAAATTTAAATTAGATAATTCTCTAAAATGAATTATAATTTTTTTCAAAATGCAAGAGAGAGAGAGAGAGAGAAAAGATCCCCAAATAATTAGTTAAGAACATCCCCTTTTTTCTCTTTTTTTAAGCAAATCTTTTAAATATTTTCTAATCTTAATTATTAATAACATTAAGTAAAATTGGTCTCCTTATTAAATCATAGCTACATAAATTTTAATTTTTTTTATTATTGTAAAAATTAAAAATAGGAAGGGTCATTTGTGATTCTCTGTCCAACTAAAAAAGTATCGGATTATCAATGAGTTATAGAGTATAAAATAGAAAAAATTAAAGGTAAGTCTCTTTTCTATACTTAAGTATTTAGATAGTCAACTACCTCTCAAATATTATACAGACATATTATACTGAAGATTCTCTTTGAAATATGAGTAATCAGTCACAAAATCAACAGTACATATTTTACTATTATAGAATTCCTGTAGTTGTATATTAGTATAGCATATTGAATAATTCAAATATACATATATTTTTTTAAAATTTTCAAGACTAAAAAAAAATTCTTAGTACATCAAGGTATAAGTGAAAGCATATTTTGATAAATATGATTGGAAAATCGATGATACTTAAAATTTATCCATTTATATAAGATACATTAATAATAAATTAACTTTAAAATATTTTTACCTTATCAAAATATCGGCTGAGTTTCACAGCATTGCTGGATCCCGGTGCAAATGAACGAGTTTGTCTGCAATCCTAAATAGAAAAAATAATTATTATTGGAATTTGGCAGTTAAAGAAATCCACCAGGAAAAGAATTTTTAGTGAAACCAACTAATTTAATAACGGTAAATAATCAAGTCTAATAGGATAAAAACAATTTCAAAAATAGAGTGTGAAGAAGAAAAGCATGGTTTATGAAAAATCAATACATGATAAGGGGGGAAAACCATGAAGGGGGGATCAATTACATTCTAAAAGCATTCTCTAAAATCTTATTAAATGTAGTTTTAGATTTCAGCAATTAATCAAGTTCCAATCGTTTATTTTATTCATTTTAAGATAACTCCGAATTGTTTGATTTCATATTCTAAGACAATTTTTTAAATACAGACATTAAAAGTTAAAATCATGCTGATTAAACAATAAGGCTAGTACTCTTAACATTGTTAATATTTGACTGGGCATAAGGAAGCACTGGCACAAACCACAACACAACTACACAAGAAATCATAGACACTGAGAACCTGAAACAATGAGTAAGTCTATATACATGTAGCATCTTAAACTAAACTGTTAGTAAAAGCAGTGTCAGGATTTCTTACTCATTTTCACTTCTCAGAGCTTTCACTAGTACTAAAACTGTAATAAGTGAAATATAAAATAGACACTAATAACAATAAAAAATGAAAAGCAAAAAAAGGTAAAAGCAAATACACTAAATTTGGCACTTATCTGTGTAAAAACACCAATTAACTCTTCCCCTGCACCACCAACAAAAACAGCAAATAAATAGAAATGAAAAAAATTATAATATGTTATAAAAAATAGAAACATATAAAGCTCTGTCCTTTATAGATAGCTCCTAAATATAGTGTTGGACCAAACAGTTATTTAAAAAATTTCAAGAAAAACATAATATTCTCGTTCATATTCAATTTTAAATTTTTGAAGAAATACTGCACTTTTATTACTAATTGATGTTTTAAAACTAACAAATCAAATAAACTTATAATTGAAAAATTAATTACAGAAAAAGAAAAAGAATATATTTAATGTAACAATATATATCAATGTGATATATAATATCTATTGAAATTTATATAAAAGGGTTCTATCAAGATTTCTGAATGGTAATTTAGTTCAAAAAGAATAAAAGAAAACAGTAAATTAACGTCAACTATTTTCTTAAAATTGTTTTCCCCCTCTTTAATAACAATTCAGTCTTCAAATTAGTATTGATGTATGAAAAATTGGTAAATGAAATGGAAAGATTATTCTCTTTATTTACTTTTATAAATTTAAGAGCTTCATAACTAACTATAAACTTTTTTTTTTAAACACCATATAAATATCGACTGAATACTAACTGCATTTATAAGTATAAAGTAAATAATGCATACAAAAATAAAGAATGGACAAAATTGCTATGCAAAGTAATAACCAATCAAAATAATTTCTCAAAACAATCAAATATAACATTTAATTTAAATAAAGACAGATGCCCTATTTTGTTGGCAACATAAATAAATGCATAATTTTAATATGAATGTAAACATTTTAAATGTAATTTTCACTATTTTAACTGGTAATATATACATTTGAAATTTGGGAGAATAGCTTAAAATAACGAGGAATTAGAATAATTTAAAGTTCATTAAAATACAATAAAAATTTGATTTATTCAAAAAATTCCCATTCCCAAAACTATTTAAAAATAACTTTACTATTCCTTTAAACTTTTAGATAAACAATACTCCTGGTCTCACCATTTAATTCATATATGTTAAATTTGCTTAGAGTAACCATTTTAGAGTTTTGCAAAATTTATTTAGTAATGGTAAAAATATAAAGTTTCAAATTGATATTGACAATTTTACAGAAAACATTCTAAAAAGTTGTTTAGTCTCAGATATTCGATATTTCTGTTAAGTAATAACATATGCAGATATTTTAATATCATACTTCTGTTTTAGAAACAGAATTTGAATAACAACAAAATTCAGGTAATATTTAAGTAAGAAATTTTCTTGGAACAAAATGGAGTGTATACTCAATGTCATACCAATCTGTTGGAAAATAATTATATTATTTGAAAATTTTACTGAATGTGTTTGTTTTCAAGGTCAAAAATTTTTGATTGCAGAGATTTTGCAATCAGTATTAATAACTCAACCATCAAATTTCTTTTAGAATTTAATCAAATAATCAAAATTCAGTGTTTCAATTTTGTTCCCTGACAATATGACAATAATGATTAGAAAAGGAATAAAAATGCCTGCAATTCTAGACATCATAAAATTAAAATGAGACCTGAAATCTGTAGTTTACTTAAGCAAAATAAAAGTGCAAATAGGCATATTAAAAAAAAAAACCCTTTGACTATGAAGCCAGCAAAATAAAATGTACAATTCTTAAATAAAAACTGACAGAATGTACATAAGAAAATGTAATCAGCCTTATAAAATTTGTATTTACTGGACTTGAGTTTTTTTTAAAAAATAGTATATCAACATATAATTATGATGATTGGGTAAAGTAATATAACTGTGCTAAAATAAGAAATTAATGTATCAAAAACAGTACAAGAAATTAGAATAATTAAAATGGATAATAAAGCATTTAAAGATAAATTATTGCACTCATATAACATATTGTGTCATATTACTATAAAATAGTAGAACGAAAAAGAAAAAGCTCCTAAAATTTCAAAAAGAAAAATCCTAAATGGATACAAACAAAAAAAAATCAGTTTAATAACTTAAAGAAAAGAATTATTATAAATGGCAGTGCTTATGTTAACTTTAAAAAACTAATTAAAGAGAAATAGTTGTTCAAAAATGGTATTCAATCACTAAAATGTTTATTTTTTAAATTTTAAGATAATGAATAAATAGTTCTTGAAGAATGATTTGTTTTAAAAAAAATCTTATGCTTTTTATTTTCCCTTCCTATCAAGAACAAAACAACAATTTTTAATAAAATAATAATAATTCCAAATCTTAAGGAACATGTACACCAAATTTCATTTGAAAATAAGGGCCATAATAATTAGTCATATATATATATATATATATATATAT
>JAOUZG010004552.1:898580-1028805 GCA_026289955.1 Argiope argentata | reverse complement strand
TTGAATATAAGGTAAATAATATTAAGTACATAGTAAGCGCTGAACGAAATTCAATTTTATTGGAGAATAAATTTCAGAAGACAATTCAAAATAGACAATGCTGTATGAGACTTCACTAATAATGTTTTAAAAGAACAAATAGAATGCTTACAAAAGAGTATAGATTGATTGTTTAGAAAAGGGAAACTAATGCTTATATTTAAGAAACTATAGTAGACTTGCTCTAGTCCAATAAATATGGGACTGGATACTAATTTATTTCATTCAGCATCCAAACAATAGACAATCATTTAAATATAACTTAATTATACTATAATACATTATTTTGCATTCGAGAAATAAACTAGCAAGAAAGTTTATTTCTCGAATCTTCCAGGAGGATAGATTCGAGAAATATACATTAAGGTATTGAGTTGGGACAAGTTATATAGAGAGGTAATGCAACAAGGGGAAGTTTCAAGTTTAAATGTGAAAGAATGGCTGATCACCAAACATATCCCAGAAGGAAGGTTGGACAAGAGGGAATGCCATAGTAATGAATAGCAGTTTATAAGTCTTCGATATTGTAGATGATTTTTCATAAATCTCATTAAAGAATCACTTTTAAAAATATCTACAAAAAATGAGTTGACAATTATATAAATGAGTTACAAATTCATTTATATAATATATGTGATTTTTCTTGCAAATGTTTCTACAGTAAAATGAGAATAACTCACCACATAAATTTCATCAGCACCACATTCTTCTGCAATTGATGCAGTTCGTTTAGTTCTTCCAGGAGGATAGACTTCCATTGCAAGATCTTGTTTTGTACCAATTACAAGAACTGGAACAGGATTATCAATGAATTGCTCAGAATCGTAATTATACCTTCAAAAAGTAAGGTTGTCACCATTTAAAATTATTGCAGGTTCACAAAATATAAAATTAAATTAACATTCCAAATCTTCCCCTTCTAGACAGAATCTCAACAAAGAATCAAATTTAATAGATCTTAAAGGCATGATTAATGTAAATGGAAGAATAGATAACATAAAAAACAGCAGATATTCTTATTGCTATGTAATAATTAAGAATAATCTATAAAAAAATCAAAAAAATATTAAAAAAAAAGAATTTCAAAATATTTTAAAAATTATTTATAATTTTATAAAAGTTTATTAAAGGATATGTTTTTTTAAACCTTTATAATAGTCAGCAAAACGTTGATATCTATTTAATAACTATAGACACAAAAGTATTGAAAACTGTTTTTTTATAGAATTCATTCTTATTTTGAAAGTTAATTTCAATTAAGCTATAAAAATTCAGCAATTACTTAATATTTAGAAATTTTATACATCAAATTTTTTTTTAAATTAGATATTTTATATATCTTATTTTGTAAAAGTTTTTTTTTGGGGGGGGGGGTGAAAATAACAATTCAAATACAAAAAAATAGTTTTTGTTTCTAAAATATAGTAAAGGTAAGACTATGGAAAACTAAACCAATTAAGAAAAAATAGAGGCTGACTAATAACAAATGAAATTTCTATTTTGTTTATTTTAATTGTTTATTTTGGTGCCAGTTTTCCCCACTATAATCTTAAAATGAGTAATATTTCAGAAAAAACTTTAGCAGATTTTTCTCATCAAACTTTTCCCATATAGTTCAGTATTATATATACAATACAATACAATTTATACTTTAAAAAATCAAGCTAGCCAATTTAATTTGATGTTAAAACTCAAAATATAACCTCTACAAATAATAAAGATAACTGTGCCCCAGTCTGTCTATGTGTTTGTACTCTATAGACTACTTGACCTACAACTGCCAAATTTAGTGCACTTCCATTAAAATATCTTCTCATCAGCACTTCCAAAAATATGATTCAACAGACAAACAAAAAAAAAATCATTTTAATAATACCAATTTTATAAATGTGTGTGTACGTGCACGCGCGTCTTAAACTCAAATGAATTAACTGTTACCTCAAAATTCAAACCATTTTCAAGTTCCATCAAATATTTATTCAAACAATTTTTTTTTTCTATTTTTGAAAGCAGTAGAAGAATTCTTTTTAATATCTGTATTGTTTACAATATGAATCAAAAAGGGAAGTTACAATAAATTTGATAGGTGAATCACAAATTTAATACTGCTATGATATCATTGATTTCTTTTATAAAAGTTCATATACATAATTGATCAGAAAATAAGAAAGACAATTAAAATAACAGGTTCTATCTTTAAACAGTTTGGTGGGATTATGGGCAAAAAGTACCTAAAAAATTTATCCAAAGTCAAATATAACTGATATTCTCAGAGAATGTTCTCCTCCTGGGGTGCTAGTAGATAATAAAAGGTGATAAAATATTTAGAAGAAATTATGATTCAATTACAATTTTTTCTTTGAAGCTATTCTTACAGTAATAACAGAGCCTTTAAAATAAGATTATTTATTTTACATAAAAGAGAAGAAAAAAATTAGTGGTTGCTATTTGTTTCAACATTTTTAAAAGCAGTAAACACTAAATTGCCGATAGTCTTGAATATGTTCATATGTATCAAAGTAAACTTCCATATATATTTAAAAAATTAAACTTACCAACCATTGTTTTTCTTTCCTGGATTATCTTTAGATAGAACTTCAGCAAGCCACTTTCTAAGATTTTGTTTTGATTTTCTATTTGTTAAATCATGAACTAAAATAACACCTAAAAATAAAATAACTCAAGTTAAGAGTTCAAGGTTATATAAATATGCAGTAAGTATTCATTTTATTGTACATATTTATAGAAATAAAAAGAATGATACTCTGAATACAATTATATTTATAAACGGAAGCACTAGTGACATGCATACAAATGGGATAATATTATAACACAATTTCCACTAACATAGAAACATTCAAGAATTTTTTTAAACATTTGTCAAGAACACTGTTTAGAAAATAAAAAATAAAAAAACAAAACATAAAGTAACTAATTTCATATATTAAAATATTTATTATTACTTAAAATTTTAAAAAAATCATGGTTAAAAATCAAATTTATTGGCATTTTCTTGCTGACAGCTCAAAATTTGTGAAACTGGGACTACTGGGACTACTAGGGAAACTGAAGAGTATGCTATGCATATCTAACAGTGAATAAGTGAAAAATTCCTATTTCAAGAGTTTTGTGAGCACACATCGTTATTATTAGTCACCATATTGCTATTAACAGATGTTATTTTCTGACCAACTATTATTTGGTTCTCATTTCACAAATACATTCATACTTTAACTAAAGCAAAATTCATGCTCATTCATTAAAAAAAAGTTATCCCAGGAAAATATCTAATCTTACTTTTGACCAATATTTGGCAGAATAAATGGTGAGAAAGATAGAAGAAAAGAAAGGCTTTATTTATATTTAAGAATTGAAAATAATGCACTTTAAAATAATTTAATATACACTTTAATTACACTTAACACACACCATAATAAAGATTCAATAACTAAAGCTATTTAAATCTGCTATAAATTGAAAAATGCTATTCTTTTCTGTATTTTGAACTAATTTTTACAGCAGTTTCAGTAGTGTAATTTCTTTAACCACTTCCTTTTTAAATCGAAACCATTTACTTCATTTGCAATGAATTTTTCTTTTTAACTCTTTTCATTAATTTCAGATAGCAATTTTTGATTGTCCATTTTCTCGAAATATTTAGATTCAAAGATTTTAGTACAGAATCTGAATTCTTTCATTATTTAAAAATTCACTTCCTCATCTATTATATATTTTTTTCAATTCATCTAAAGCTAAGCACTTTACAACATCTGTTTCTTCTTTAAGAAGTAGAATCATATTTATTTCCCCCTTATTTAAGATATACCCTTTCAACTATAGTCTAGATATGAAAGAGTATCCTATTATTACCAAATTTTTAAAATTAATAAAATATAAAACTGATAATAAAGATTTATCAATTATAAAATTTTATCAATTCAGCTCATTGAAACTTCAAATTATATTGAATTGCATGCCATATTACATAATAAGTTGTTAATTTTTTTTTCTTTTCTTTTCTAGGTACCACTTGCAATTTGTAAAATCTGAGAAAAAGCTTTTCATTTTTCCTTTTTCTGTAACAGAAATGAACTGGCTTGGCCATTTTCCAAAGATATAGAAAACTCAAAACTCCAGGGAAGCACAGCAAAGAGATTTACACAAAATTTTACAAATAAAAATATATTGAAAGCTTGGACACTCATGTTTCAAATATCTTAGCAGTCTTTAGGGGAAAGAGGATTCTGATTAATTAGCCTTTCTAACATTTTGTCTTCAAAGAATTCATACTAACTTTTGGGTACAATGGTAAGCAAATCTTTGTTTGAAAAATTAAACATAGAAATGACATTTACAATCATTAGGTATTCAGTATTATTTTTAATGACACTGAAAGATTTCAAGCAGCCACAAAGTATCTTTTCATATGCTGAACCAGAAATGGCCAGTTTCTTAAATGGAATGTTTAAAATGCATATGCAATTACGATCAACAACAAGAAAACTCCAATTTGACAAATAGGGGCAGATATTTGCTATATTTTGTAACAAATTCAGATTATTTATTTATTGTAAAAAAAATACTTCCTTTTTTAACATTTTTGGCATATAATGAAAAGTTTTTCCACATTTTGATAGTTCATTCAACGGCTTTCTGTATTTTCTAGATATTTGGCTCTGTAGAAATTTATTAGAAGTTTACCATTCTTTAAAAATATTAGGTAGTTCTCTGTTATTGAAGGTCAATCCTTTGAATAAATAATTTTAAAAAGGCATAAAGAAGGCAATATTTCATTGGAATACTATTTTTCAATGTCTAAATGAGTTACTAATAATGTACAGACTACAATTGTTCATACTTCTATATATTATATAGTTTGGAGAATTGATAGATTTAATTAAAATATTTTTCAGTCTCATTGGAAAGTCTTATTTCACTGGAGAAACCTTCCCACCCTCCCACTTTCATGAAAAATATTATAACTAGAAAAACATGGAACTTCTGGAAAATTCTAGGATCATAATTTTTATATTATTGCTATTAAATATTTCTCCTCTTTTTCTCTTGTTTAATAAATCAAAGCACATTTCAAGTTCATGAAATATTGAAAAACTGATAAATACATTCATAAGTGCGTATTAATAATTCTTTAAAAAAAAGGTGGTAAGATTACAATATTATACATACCATGGTAAGAATTGTAAAAAATATGCCTAGTGTTTTGGTGACTATTTGAGCCACCAACATCCCACATCTCTATAAAATAAGTTTTCTGAAATGGTGTCCCCTCTTTATATTCATGCAGCTAAAACAGAAGTATACAAATATATATATATATTCTTATTATAACTAATATTTATTAAAATTAAACAAAGAAAACACAAATTTAATATCCAAGATAAGATTTTTTACTAAATTATGTTAGAATAAATAAATTTTAAATGCTTACTAATTTTGTACCCACATAAAAGATTTTGAAAAATGTTCACATTTCAAATCTTCCTACAATTATAATCCACATTTTTGGTGTTATGTCTATGAATATTTCCATTCAAAAATGCTTTGAGATAGATAATTGATATATGGCACATAAAATAAATTCCTAATTGTCATGTACAATTAGATTTGATAATTACAAAAAGCTAAGAGTCACGAGATTAAATTTCATATACAGATTTAACACCTAACCATAGATCCTAATGAAATTAGGAACCAAATTTTCTGTCAAAGAATTGACCTTTTGTGCTCACACAAATGTCAATACAATGATAAAAACAAAGAAATTTGATTTGTGATACTATAACTACATCAGTATTTCTGTTCAAATTTTAATTAAAACTGTCAGAAAAAGACATTTAAAATATATGTTTACACAACAGATTTAGAAAAAATAAGAGGTTCATATCAAAGATCTATATTTCAAAAGCATTATTCACCAATAGTAGCACCTTAATAGTCTTACTTGGGTAAGACCTTCATAGTCTTGCCCAAGGTTCCATAATTTTATGAGATATGCATAGGATCTTTATAGGAGAATATGTACTAGTTTCAGAGAGACAATTTCCATTGAAATAGAAGCCTACAAATATATTAATTTTATAAACCTCTATTCATCCTGGCTATCGATTTACTTTTTACCCTTTAATCAATATACAATTTACTCTTTCAGAATACTGAAGCAATAACTAAATCTTAATTGGAAATTACAACATGAAAATCTTCTTTTTCATGCTGTTGTTTCTCTCTAGATGAGTTTTCCCTACAATGGTCGTAAGTGGATTTTGAAAGATACTTTAAATTATGAAGTTGCATAATAAGCAAAGAAACTCATTAGAGAGACTGCCAAAATAGAGATAAATTCAAGATGGAAATTCTGGAATCATCGTCTTCAATAGAAACTTCAATATGTGTGCTAATGGACTCACTATTCTCATACTGACAGCATGAAAATAGTTCAATACCTCTTGTCCTTCAAGCTTAATAAGCAAATGTATTTAGGAATGTAACGTCTTTTAGATGAAAATTATTTTTTTAAAAAAATCATTCATTGGTTCAGTTTCTCCCCTCCCATCAAAATTAAATCAGCATTTGTAACCAGTGCATGTCATCCTGTACAAATTTGCAATATTGTAATTTATGCATTTTGATTATTGTGCTAATATAAAGTAGCATTTCAGTAAATCCATGTTGTCCATTTAATCTGGTGCAGCCTTTCCTTATAAATAATTCAATGACAAGGAGATTCTTGAGTCATCAATTTTCCATTTGAAGCCATTGTTCAATTACATAAAGTTGACTCATATATGTTTCTTATTGTTTGACAAATTTGTAGAAGTTTTTTTACGGTACTCTGTATAGGATATTGAAATCTCCATTATTAATCATTAAAATATCATTGTTTATTTCTATACAATATTGGATATTTTTTAATAAATGGAAATATTTAAAAGTATCTTATCTTGTAATTATAATAATATAAAAATGTATTCATAATATAATTTAATGATTATAAAATATTCTTTTACTTAATAATGTTAATGAATGAAAAAAGAAATGAACAGTCATATTTGGAAATATTTTAAACCTATTATTTAGCAGTAACAACCAATAATAATGACCACTTATCACAAAAATTATTAAATACTTTGAAAACTGTTTCTTATACTCGAATAAGTCACAGTACAGCAAATATTGCATTAAACTAAAAAGGAATACTTAAAAAAGATAGAATGCATTTTTACCTTTACTTCTACAGAACTTCCAATAGTCCATGATGGGTTATTAATAGCTTCTGAATGAGCTATAAGATGTACTAATGATGATTTTCCTACACCTAATAAAAAAAATTCATAAAATAAAAATTGTATTAAGAAAATTTAATCACTGAAGTGAAGATACATGAAAGTAAATACTTTATAATGTGTTCCATTAAAAGTGCACTTAATTTAATTATAATAATTTTTTCAACCTTTTACAAAGAAAAAAAAAACTTTTTTTATTTACACACTTGCACTTAAATTTTTCCATCAAAAAATTAAATCATAATTAGACTATTTATTTTTGCATAATGAACATATAAAAAAAGTAAAGAAGAAATTATATATGTAGCTATAAAAATGTGTTAATATTGGTAAAAATTCAGGTTATCACCACAAACAATAAAATATGAACTATCATATGTATATAAAACATCGTAAAAATAATATTCCTAACCAAACAATCCACTAATATTAATTTCTATATTTAATATCTAAAAATAATTTATCATCTATTTTACTTTCAGAAATGAAAATATAATGTGCAGACATTAGCACATTAAAAATTGATATATTAAAGATAGTGTTTATAACATAAAACAATTTAATGACAAATTAAAAATAAATAAAAATTTAAAAAATCTGAATAACATTGAAGGCTGTTCATCTGTCAATATTTTTTAATAGCTTGTACATTTGTTCTCTTGATTTGTTTAATATGGTTAGAAAACGGTGAAATAACCGTAAACAAATTTTAAAGATGTGCAGATAATTGCAAAAACAGAGCTGAAAAATCATAACACTAACCAGAGTCACCTACAATTAATATTTTAACTTTTTCTATAGAAGCCATTTAATTTTTCAAAATTGTAGAATGATTCTAAGATTTCATTCTTCACTTTTCAACAACTTAATTTTTGTCAGCAAATTACCGATGCCGTGAAACGTAAACAAAGTTAGAGATAGAAACAGGAGTGTGATAAAATTGCGATTGGGTAATATTTGTGATGCAAGTGTGAGGTGAGGGCGTCATCATTTTACTCCAATCTACAGCTAAAACTAGCAAGTTATCCGAAAACAACCTAGATTTTGATTGGTTAAACTGGTATTCGATTACTCTACAGAATCGATTCACATCACTTCGAAAAAGAGTCGACAGAGCCAAGCCAAGTAGCACATTCTGTTGTATAATATTGTACAATATTGTGAGATATATATGATATTAAACAATATTAGAATATTGTTCAATATTTTACAAAAATGTTGTGCTACTAGGGCTCTAAAGAAAAGACAATTAGACAAGAAAAGATGAAGTTTGCCGTGTGATACCGGACAAAACCGACAAAGTGAACAATAAATGGCAATATTTCCAGATGATTAAAGACTAGGAGAATTATATGTATAAACTTCACATGAAGATATTAAATTCAGTGTAAGAATCTTGTACAAAGATTAGAATATCATTTTTCTCCTTTAAATTAAAAAAAAACATGTTATTGAAAATAACATCGAAAATAAAATTTAAACCGTACTACTCAGTAAATTCTACAGTTTACTAAATTGAACAGTATTTAGAAAGCCATACTATGAGCGCTGTATTAGATAATATCATGTAATGCGTGCAGATTCTTTTTGTTTTTCGTATTTTATCCAAGACAGGCCGCCTCAATCTCTTAGAGATGGAAAATTAGCATACAACTTCATCCATTAAAAGTCATCAATTTAATTAATAACATTTATATTGCTTTTACTGCTTGGTGAAGTAATATGATATACACATCTATGATCATATTGCGATGCTAATTTTTTATGCCAGATAACATCTACGATACACAAGTACTGCTTTTGTATTATGGTTATGTTAATCGGCTACAAATTCTGGCGTCGCAGGTTCGTACCTTGAGATTCAATTGCCACAGTTTAAGTATCCGGTATTTGCTCTTTGCTTCAAAATTTCGTGTATTGTTTATTCCTTCTTTTTAAGGGAAGGCTACTAATGATTTCCTTTTTACATAAAAAAAAGCTTTGGTCTTAATAAAATAAAATTGCTTATAAGAATGATCCTTTAAGGCCCTATCACACGGCTAAATTCCTTCAGCACTTTCGACGGCACGCGATGACGAAAGTGACGTCACTTGAGGATTTGCTGTCTGGTAAACCTAAAAACTTAGGTTCACGTTATAATGTATTTATCGCTCTTTATCCGTTTCTCTTACTTAGTGAATATCGGCAGTTTTCTTATTTCATAATTCGTGGGATTCTAGTCAAGACGTTGCTTTAATTTGCAATTAAAACCGTGATAATTTTTTTAAGTGATCCCATTAGGCTTCAATGAATGCAAAAGCATTACAATAATAGATGTAATTTTTAAAAAAATTAAACTATCTTGAAATTTGTCCATTGCAATTCTATTGACACATTATCGAATTAATTGAAATTGAATCACTTCTGCTTCAAATTTAATTTTTTAAATGCTTAATACACTGAATATGATAAAGATTGTAAAATGAGACAAGTTGTACATTTATCGAATTTGAAAATACTTTTCTAGCCATTTTTTCCTTTGAATGTCATTTTCATTTCTAATAGTATCAATCTTTTTGTTATTTATTGTAAATATTTATCGTGTCATTCTACTAATTGTAATGTTTTTATCAAAATTAATAACAATGAATTCTGTAAAATAATAAAACTTTTTAATTATTCTTAGTAACAGTTTTGTAATTATTTTTGTTGTAATAATGACAAGTTAGTAGTAGTTTTTGTAGTAATAATGACAATTGTTACTAATTTAACAAAATTAGTAACAATGAATTCTGTAAAATAAGGAAACTTTTAAATTTTTCTTAGTAACAGTTTTGTAAATATTTTTGTAGTAATAATGACAAGCAAAAAAAAATGCTCCTTTTGTGTTTGTATTTTATAAATTCCTTTAAATGCATCTTATCAATATTAAATTTAAAACAAAAATATATTGAAAAGAAAAATGATTTGTGGGTGTGCATCCAATTAAGCTTAAAAGGTGCATACCATCATAAATAGTGCTGAAATTTTAAAATCAATTTTAAGTACCTTAAAAGTGCTTATTTTTCTGGAAAAGTGAAAATAAAACAAAAATTCATAAATAAAACAGAAGAGGAGTGCCAATACATTTAAAACAAAATTAAATAACTTTTGAAATCTAATGATTTTTGTCTATATGAAAACTGATATTTGTTGGATCCATCTCGACAAATTTTAGGTTTTGTGTATAGTATAAAAACAAAAACTACTATTTCTAGATGTGTACAAATAATTAAAGTTAGGAATTTGAAATATGGCAAGAAATTGATTCTGGAACATAAAAAATTCACTAAGAACCTATTTTTTGGAATTTTAATTAAAAATAAAAACAGGATTTAAATGCATTACCACCATGTCATTGAATAAGAAGTATTTTTTACTCTTTTAAATTTGATTGAATGTTTTTCCCCTCCTTTTTATTTTAAAAAAATAATTTTTGAGAATGTATATTGGACTTGATTTGTATTTATCATTCCTTTAAATAATTTTTATTTTCCAACATCAGTTCAAAATTATAAAACAATTCATCGAATAGGATTCTTCATTTGATAAATATTTGTAAATTCTAAGGCAATACACTATTTAGTCTCGCTCATTTCTAAAATTACTTTTAAAAAAATGAGTTAAATGGGGTTTTTTTATTTTATTTGCAACTCCAGAGCTTTTTAAAAAAAATCTTTGTGGATTTATTACCAATATTTGTGAAAAATAGGAATCATTAAATAATTTTCATTCAATAATAATAATCAAAAATAATTTTCCAAAATATGTTATTGCATTTTCCTTAGTTTTTTTTTCAAAGCTAAAGTATTAAAACTTCATTTATCTTTACATAGATAATAAAAAACAGGTTTTTCGAAAAATTTCAAATTGCCAAACATAAAAGAAATACCTCCACATTACATCAGGAATGAGAAGCAATAAAACACTTGTTTTTTAGTCTGACTATTTCCAAATGTGTGGCCATTCTATGCAACTTTCTCAATGCAAATGTATAATCAGAAATCATTCTAAATTAACTGTTAATTTGTTAAATTTAAAAGAAGAAAATGTAGAAAAAGAAGCCTAAATTTTATTGTCTATCATACAAAAGGTGATTTAGTGTTTTGCTAATGATAAAATTATGATCATTTTTCTATTTTTGTCAAAACCAAATATGTTTTATATTTCTGCAACATTGAAGGAACATCTAAGTATTAAAATTTAAAATCATTATTATATTTTTCACTCTAACATTGGAGTTAAAATTTTTTAATTATATAGAAGCTGTTTACAAACTATTTAAGGAATTACTATAATCAAAAGATTATACTATTATTTGAATGAATAAAGGCTGAATATGGCCAAATATATTTCACAAAAAGAAAACAATTCACATCAGCATTAATATTTTTTTATTTACTTAAAAATATCCTGTTGGATCTCTAAAAATTCCATCACAAGTTCGAAGATCCTTCTAGAGAACTATTCCCCATACGGTAGTATAAGTTGCCCCACAGAATGGGAAAAAGATACCGAAACTATTTTTAGTATTTAGTAATATGTAAGATTAAATGCATGCATTTTTAGTATAGTAGCGCCAATTACGCCATTCTTGGCATGCTACGTCACTTCCAAAGTTTCACATGATTGGTTGAATTTCGTTTGTAAACAATATTTCCGTCACTATCATGGACATTTTCAAGCAGGTTAGAAAAAGTTGACGATGACGGAAATCTTGCTTGACCGGTTGCCTGCGAGCACAAATCAACAACTGACGACGAAAGTGCTGACGGTATTTCGCCGTGTGATAGGGCCTTTACTCACCGTATTAGTATAAGATATTTTACGATAACGCCACTATGTCATCCAGTGATGTGTGTAGTGGATATAGTGTAGCTACAGATATATCGTAAACACATGTGGCTGCTTAGGTTACTTATTTTCAGCTCTCCTGGAGATAAAATTTCATGCCACAAAAAGGTGAGGCATCAGATCTCAATCAATAATTATAGAAATGGCAAAAAATGAACTCTTTAGGAGATATATCTAACACTGAAGCGTTCTCTTCCTGGTCCAAAAATCGGTGGGAAGAGGTTGTTTTGGTCACACTAATAAGCAGAAAAATTATAATAACAGGATTGTTAACACTAGCAGCTCAAAAATACTGTGAAATATTGCAAGACAATTACCAATATTCGTAATTTATTTAATATTGAGGAATATTATTAAATATTATAAAATATAGTACAGTATTGTACAAGCTGTGGTACTCTAGGAATCGTTTGAACCTCCAAATGAATACCTTTGTCATGAATGTAATTGCATTAATTTTATTTAATGCATTATTCTCTCGTGTAAAAAGTATATTTAATATAGGAAGAACATGCGGACCTTTCTGTAAACAAGATATCACCTTCAAAATTATGTAGGGTAAAATAATTGCAAACCAAACCAATATTCAAGTTCCTTTTCAAGCAATGAAGCACTTCAATGTTTATTAATTTTATTGACTACATTATGTTATAGCTGCTTTGAATCTTTTTTACTTTATCAACATTCCGTGTTGCGGGAACTCTCCGTTTTTTGTATCTCTTTATTTTAACTTTAAAAACCTTAGTATGGATTAAATCACATCAACGAAACAGCTCTGTAACTGCTAACTGACTGAAGCTTCAATTTGTCTTTGTATGTATGCGGGCTCTTGTGTTTGTTATAACATTTCCTGTTCTCAAACACTGCAAACGGGTATAACAGTCAATGTTGTTATAAATCCCTGCCGCTTACAGGTTCGAGTTCTTATTGTGACAGTCGGTAAGTTGAATGCTATTCAAGATAGACTCTTTATATTACCTGAATATTTTATGTAATACAATATGCAAAAATTAATACATAATAATATAAAACTTCAAAATATAATATTTCTTTAGGATTTGGGAAAGTTTAAAATATGACTTGCTATATTTTTTGACTATTTGCTGTATTAGGTTCCCATAATGTTTTGTATAGTTTTAATTTTGTTCTCTAGGTATGTTTTCATTGCTTTAAATATTCTCAAAATTAATTCCATACATTTATTTGAATACGAAAAAATATTAAACAGTTTAGCACATTTCCAGATTACTTTTTTAACACTTAAGGTAATAATTCCATTTTCTTCCTATGCTAAGATTCAAACCCTCACATTTCAGGCTTGTTGGCGGAACCGCAATCGCTGAATCAATAGGATCTTGAAATCAACATTTTGTTATTATAACAGCATACTTAAATCGATAGGAATCTATGTTATTTGTACATTTAGTCTTTTTAATTTATTAACTTTTTAAAATTATCTAGTTCAGATATGGGACTTAAAATCAAAAAATGAATTCATTCGTTGCTAATTGGATTCAAAAATAATAAATTGCTCTTAAATTTATGATATATATATATATATATATATATATATATATATATATATATATTCCGAAGCTATTTATCACTGTTTTAGTTTATGAAAATTAAAATTCTAACATTACGAAAAGAGTAAAAAGGATTTATTTGTACAACAAGAATTGCACACTATTTTGATATTTGCTCAAACATAGTAATTTTACGATGTTCTACTCGTTATTAAAATAGAACAAAAAAATTTGAAATATGCAAGTTTGATTTTTTTAATCTTGCTACTTTTAATTTCATATATATATATATATATATATATATATATATATAAAATTTCTTGGTTTATTTTTCACTAAATAAACAGCGAGCTGAGAAGTAATTAAAAATCAATCATTTGTTAAATGTATGTAAAGAATCAAAATCAAGATATCAAAAATTGTATCTGTTATCTGATCACAGCGAGTAAAACACATCAAAATGAATCATTAACTTTCATATCCTATTACTAAATGCAAAATTTATAGCAACATCCTCACATTTTTGATAAATAGATGTTACGATACAGTTTTCAGAATATTGTTAGATTTTTCACCACTAAGATTATTGGTGTTCAGATACCTTAAAATATTTGAGTGCTCGAATTTCAAAAGATAAAAAAGTCCCAACCCTTCACAATATAAGAAACACAATTTCTTGAGGGTTGAAAGCAGTTATCTTTGTTGGACCCAGTAATTAGGAAATGTAACCCAGGTAAGACATCCTGTAGCATAATATTATATAATATTGTGCGATAATATGTGATATTAAACAATATTGCACAATATTAAATATTGCGAATATTGATCAATATTGTTCAATATTTGTGTGCTACTAGGGAAACATAAATTCATTCGAAGAATGTTTGGTATTTAATTGTATTTAAAATTTCGTCACATTTAGTACTCTCCACTATCGATCCTTCGGATGGTGGGATCGCTAAATCAGATGTCATTTATAAGTATAATTTGGGACAAAAAATGTATGCATAACCAGTGTATGATATTAATAACACTTTCCTCTTACTCAGAATATATTTTCTTTTGTTGTTAAAAATTATTGTTAATATTTGTCATCATTAGAAAACTAGTCCGAAACGACAAACATTCTTTCCCTACAAGTATATTATCTTTCAATATATAGTATATTATCTTTTCCTGAATTAATCTACAGTTTAAAAACTAACGGTACTGAAAAGAAATTTTAAGAGCTGAAAGACTAGATGTCAATTATTAAATATTAGCATTATGTATAGCAGTATTCAAAAGAAAAGACATGTTTATCCACCATTTAGATGACTTCCTTAGTGCTGCCTCATATTTCGAGTTTCATTCTGCCATAGCAAGGTTTCTCAAAAGCTTACCATGCTTTATAAAATTTAGTGGGAAATTACCATTTAATATTTCTGATCCTCAATATATCCATTTTTTCACTCCTAATCTCATTTTACATGAATTCACTAACAAATTAAAAATTGGTTTTTATCTTTCTAATTTGTGCTAAGTACAGGTGGAAACTTGCAGCATTATATTGCTTCATAACTATTTTGAAATTAAATGTAAGCTCACATTTTTTCGTGAACCTATTTCCTTTTTTATATTAATCATTATTTTCAAATTTAGCACGAGAGGTATATTTATGAAGAATCCATTAAAATAAATTTCAAGACCCTTTTCTTCATATATTTTAGTTAGATGCATGACTACACTGTTACCTAATCGATTTTATATCTCTGTCCTTAATAATACTCAAACTTCAATGCATGGAGGAAATTGGAAGTGCAGTGCAAACACATTTTAATAAACGTTTTGGAAGTTTCATTGTCATGTGCTGAATAATAGCCAATTATCATTTGCTTCATAAAAATTTCATCGATTAAAACTTCATTGAAGCATTTTCTAAAATTCTTTTTATTTCGAGGAAGCAAAGATTCTAATTTCCGATTGGAAGAAAATTTTCCATACTCTCTATTTTTTTTTCATTGCCTGTATCTAAAACATGAAAATATATGCTTTTTTATAAAAAAAAATCTTCATTCTAATACTTTGTTTCTGCTTTTTGCAAATTATAATTAAATTCTTTCTCTAATAATCAAAAAGTTTAGGCCTGCCAACAATGCTCATGATGAGTAGTATTCTCCAAAATTTATCAAACGTATTCTATCTCCTCCCAGATTTCGTCATCGTAAGACTTCTTTTTCATACAAAATTCAGCATATTTATTTTTATTATTATTATTATTTTTTGCTAAATTTATCGGAAAAAAAATTGCAAATAATGTAGTTCCAGTTATAAACTTCTGCACAAGGAAAATAAAAGCAACACGAGACTGTTTATTTTTTCGTTTTTCATGTTAGATGATTGAATAAGCTTTTGATTATCTTCATAATTAGTTTAAAGTCATCTTTGAAATTATTTGAAATATCTGCTTTGTCACCGCTCGAGAGTTCTCATCCCCAGTATAAAAAATATCCTATTTATTAGTTTTTTCCAAATAAGATTTGATTTATTTTTATTGAGTAACTTTTTTTCTTCTTTTGGCCATAATTCCAGAAAAGAGAAATCAAACATATACAAACAATGAAAAGAATTAACAATTAGCTAAAACATAAACAGTACAAAGGCAGATCTCATGTGGTTTTTAAAAAAATGATTTTTGGATCCTCCTTAACATTGAAACTCATCTGAGCGAGCATCTGTAACGGAAAAATTGCGTTGTTAGATGATTAATTAATCACATTAAGCAAAAGAAAGTCGTAGAGGTATTTCATCGTGATGTTCAGAGATTCGGCCGATACCATTAGCTTCATTTCGTCGATGTTGAGTCTATAGTTTTATTGGCAGAGTTAGACTTTGCTCGATGTAGAATTTGAAATATAGTTTTCAAAATATTGTCCAACGCTGCTTAATTTGAATTTTCCATACTGCTTTTACGCAATCACACTATATTATGCAATATCCGGCTTATAAAGAAAAATTGTCCTAGTTAATCGTTAGGAATAAAATTGAAAATTATTTTGCAATATCAATGCTTTTAAAAATTTATCTCTTTTGAATATTGCAATATATTGTACAACTTTATTTATACAATATTAGGTATTCTTTTGTATTAAATATATTTCAATATTTCTCAAATATTGAACAAGATTGTGGTGCTTCTGAGAAATAGAAATTTAATTAAAAAAATTCCATCTGAATAATATGAATAAATCTTAAAGGAAATTTTATCTTAACGCGGGGAAACTTTTTATTTGATGAATATAAGGCCTGAACAGATGAATAAACCTAAAACAGGTCTTGATATGTTATTGTTATTATTATTATTATGGGAGATGTCTGAAATAAATAATATTTTCTTTTATCTCCCACTTTGAAGTTTCCATTGATATAACGTTGATGGGAGAATCAGAAATTAGCAGTGTTATTGTACGATTATTTATTTATTTTTTGACAAACACACGTTTACTTTTGCTAAGAAAATAATTGTCAAATAAAATATTAGGTAATTATAAATTTACACTTTTAGTTATATTTTATAGCACATCTGATTCTTTTTTTATTTTTGAGAAATAATTGCCAAATTATAATAATTATTATAATTATAATTTTTTTCAATATATCTCACAGTACACTGAAAGATGAATGATCGTTTAAGATATTGCAGAAAAGAATAATTTTTTGTAAGTACAATAAAAAGGTTTCTTAAACATAAAACGAATTTTTTTACGCCTTAATGGAAAGCAAAATTATTTCAACCTTTTATAGATGACAGTATATTCTGATATTTCCCAGCCCTAATTTTCTAATTGGTTGGCTTGAGAGATATTGGTTGATTGTATTTAATTTTCATTAAATATTTCATGTTGAACTTAGGAGTCATATTTTTTTACCCCAACAATGTATTATTAATCATCAAACTGAGACAAAATGAAGTTTTAAAATATTAAGATTTCAACATTTCCACCTGCCCTGTTTGGATGTAAATAAATATTCTTCGTGGATCTTTTGTTTGAAATTTAAATTTAATATCGAATCGATGTATTATGTCAGAGGAATTTTGTTTGTCGTATAAAAGCCTGAGAGAACTTTCCCCGAAACATTCACCTATATGTTCTAATAAATATACTATTATATCTTACTAACTACATGGTATTAATGAATAATAATTATTAGAAAACCAATTAGCTTGTCATCTATGACGAGTCTATTTTCTTTTATTTTGGAGATGGATTGCTGAGATGTGATTAATACAAAGCAGCCCATCATTTGAACTCCTTTACTAAAACTAATGTCGTAATATCGCATTTATAATTTCATGAAGTCATTGCATTTGTATGTATGGAAAATTGAGATCGGCAACTAGTTCTCCCTTTCAAGGCCTGATTAAGGCAGGGGCATATGGGGCAGTTGCTCCGACCCCCACATAAATGGGGGCCCCCAAATCGAATAAAAATTATATTTTACGTTTCCTTCTTTAATGAATGTTCTTCATTATTAACCGTTTGAGTACGGCGAAGCGCCATTGCGCTTCACTTACCGTAAAGGTAAATATTCTCCCGTACTCAAACGGTCAAGGTAGTGACGCAAAAGGGCCCCAAAAAAAGTTTTTGCCCCTGGCCCCCAACTAGGCTAAGTTGGACCCTGCTCCCTTTGAGAGGTTTCACTCAAAACCTGATGAAAAACTACATTTTAGATTCAAAATTTGTGCGCCAAATTTGATCTGTTTAGTTTTTTAATTCTCTAGTTATTGAGTTCTTGCGCTAGAATATCCAGTCAGCCAGAGTACCTTTGAATGAATTTGCTTCAAATCTTATAGAAATCTACAGATTTCTATCGATTTTTTTAAAGTCTATAGATTAAATTTCATTAATACAACCAGAGTTTTTTTTTCAGTAATTTATCATAATCGCAATATCGAAAATATGTTTTTCAGATTTGAAAAGTAGAGGTTAGTTATACTCTCGAGTTCGACAATTTTTGACAATTATAATACTTTCCCAAATAAAAAATATCAGTGTTCCAATAAAAAGACAACATTTCAAGCCAACAGAGATATAAGTTTTTAAATATATATAAAGTTTTTATTGCAGGGAAGAACAGCAATATTTAAAAATAGATACACTGCAAAAGCTGTTTATTATTTCCTACATTTGGCGTTAACCTTTTATAAAAAAATAATCAAATATATTCCCACCTTCCAAAATAAATAAGTAAAATAAATTTTTTAAAAAAGTCGTAAAATAAGAAATTATTCCATTTTTATCTGAATTAAATTTTATTCAAAACAAGTTTTTTTCATATATAATTTAAATACTGTTATATCTATTCTGTATCATGTGGTAATAAATTTACCCTACTTATAATAGACATTTTGATTACTTTTAATGCTATAAGCTAATAACTATCATTTACGCTATGATGAATTTACAGCCTAGTTCTGACATCTTAAGAAATACATTTTTCAAGCTATGTATATTTACGACATAATAAACTTTGTATAAAATAGCATTTACACTTCGAAGCTGTCAAATTCCAAATCACAAGAATCTATTTTTAAGCAATTCTGTTCTGTTGTTGGTAAAAGCTGCTCCGTAATTAATTCTTTTTGAAACGGTACGCTTTCAACAGTTTCTGAACATGATTTCGGATCGTGTACATAATTGATTCCAGGTAGGGATAATTCTCCAAGATTGCAGGAGTTATTCAAACTAAATATTGAAAAAGGCGCTGGAAGTGTCATGCTTTCGTTGGAAAATATGTTGATTTGACGATCATCGAAGAGATTTAATCCGAAATTTGAATCTGTGTCACTAATCAAATCAAAGGCTCCTGTGAAGTATAAAGTTGACAAAGCCTGCTTTCGGGACTTAGGTTTATCCGTTGTCAAATAGCTGCTGTCAACGTTGAAACTATTCGCAATATTCTTGATGGTAGGAGTAGACATTTGTCTGGAGAGAATTCTTGTAAATGCTAAAGCGTCCATCTTCGTACTGTCTTTCAAGGTTTCTGACAGAGCTACTATATAATTCCTGGCCAACCTTAAAGTCTCGATTTTGGAAAGTTTCTGCGATTGCTTTTGGATGGGTATGCGTTCTCGCAATGTGTCTAGAGCAGCATTGAGACTATGCATTCGGTTTCTTTCTCTGGCATTGGCTTTGTGGCGACGGATTCTGGTTTTGTAGAATCGTGTATTCGTTGGTGATTCTTTCTTGGATGATCTCCATCGTCTTCCGGGCTTCTTACTGACAGGCATTTTCTTTTTAGTGTCTATCTTGTGTTGGTCATCACTCTCCATGAAATCCACAAAGTGTCAACCTTTGCATCTAAAAGGAAAATGCTTTAATAGTGCATTTAATATTGATACTGATGTTGAGAATTTTGTAAACTGTTTAGAAACAAAATAATTAAACAAAAATAAGAATAGGAATTCTTTAAAATGGTTTAATTTATTACTATTTCTTGAATTTTATAAAAAATTGTTAACTAAATAAAAATGTTAATAATAATTGTATGAAAATTGAGGGTCTCTTCCCCCCATTCCTCTTTTAGGAATTGAGCACTGAAATTTATAAAGTAAGATCTCCAAATCTCTATATATTTGGAAATTATGTTTATAAATTTTAAAAATTTATAAATATAATTCCCAAATATAGAGAATATTTTTTCAAAATTTATAATTAAATTTAAATTTTTTCAAAATTTTTAATTTTTTTAAAAATTTATTTTAATTTTTTAATCGAAAATTTATTTTGTATAAATATGGCAACGAGGAATAAAGTTTATAAATATCAGCTTTTACAATCATTGATATTATATCGTCTTCGCCAACGGTTTAGTAACTCATTAGCGACAGATTTAAATTTGGCGATAAAGATCAATGGATTACACCATTGCCGGATTGCCATAATTCGCGGTTTAGCAACTGATTGGTGACGACTTCAAATTTGGCTATAAAGTTGGACGGTATAATACGTAAGTACCCAATAATTATTCTTTTGTGGTGTTTTCATAGCATCGTATTGTTTCCTATTTTTTCAGTTTTTATATGTCGGATTTTATTTTAAATTAATTTTCTTGTCAATGATGTCAGATGTCTCTGGAAAATTTCCACATGAATCATTTGGCGAAGGGAGTAGAATTATGTTTTATAATATTCATTAGTTATTAGTTTATTATATTATTTGCAAAGTATCAATTTTTTAAATACGAAAAGCATTTTTAATTTCAAGGAAGAAAGGAAATAGAAGCAGAATTTTTATAACAAAATTAACCAACCGTCTTTATTATTACTCAGTATATAATTGCTCATGTTAATTTAAACTGAATCGAAAAAATTTCTCGTCAATTGTTCAGTCAAATTGTCCGAACATTTATTCATGTCATGAAGATTTTATTTTAATTGTCATTGCATATGATCTGCTAATTGAGAACATGAACTTATGAAATAAGAGTTTAGTTCCACGACATCATAGTGCTAATCAAAATGCAGTTCTTCAGTTGATCTCTCTTCTTATTTTCGCGGTATAGCAAATTCACTTTTTATTCGTCTTGTAAACTGCACGGATATCAAACGGATATTTCGGCTTTACCTTTCAATAATGGATGAGAAAATCTACTCTGAAATATTTGATAAAATAATGAAAACGATTTGAATGTTAGGTCAACAATGTAACTTATTGGTAAAAAGTTTTTTTTATTAAAAAAAAGAACCAGAATTCTGGAAAAATTTCTATGACTATTAAATTGTTAAAGTAAATCTTTTTAAACGGCTAAAAACCTATTTTGAGCAATAACATAAAAAAAGTATAAAAGAAAAATGTGTCTACTTCATTTAAATTATAATAAAAAAATGTAAAAATACGCCAATGAGTGATGTGAGGGCACACACACACACACACACACACACACACACACACACACACACACACACACACACACACACACACACACACACACACACACACACACACACACACACACACACACACACACACACACACACACACACACACACACCATCCTAGTAGTCTTACAGTTTATTTTTAAATGCATTTATTCTACATGTCTAATACTTCTTTTTAAGAAGGGTTTTCTCCTTCAGAGACTTAAAAAAAAACAATTATCCTTGTTTAGTTTATCATGGATGCTTTTACTAACATTATAATAATAACGAACTTAAATGAAGATACAATTATCTTTAATGATTTTTCAGCCAATTTAGCTAATTAATGATATTTTTTTTAAAAACAAAATACAACAAATGATTTATACTGTTAAGAATATCTTAATGTTATTAAAACTTTTGAGAAATATTTTTTAGAATTGTCTATTACTTTCGCAGAATATTTCCTGCATTATAGAAAATAAGAATATTATTTTTTCTATTAAGAGTCTATAGCAGGAATCTATGATCTTCTATTACAGACTTTCGATATAGATAATTAAACAGAAATCGAAAATAATTTCCTAAATGAAAAGTGTTTTTTTTAATACTGTTAACTTAATCAAACGAAAATGTCAATAAAACGAAAATAAAGCCATTGATTTTTTTTTTTTGAGATTTAAACCATTTTTTAATATGTCGATATTTAAACAAATGTTTTCTAATTTGTCGCATTAGTATACTAATTTTTACATAAACAAGAAATAACAATCTTATTGAAATTTTTTTGTAATGGAACTTTACATAAATTAGAAATTAAAAAGTTACACAAAAATTATATTTTTAAATTGTAATTATCTTACTAACATTAAATATTAAGTATCAATTAATGTGTCTTTCCAAATAATAATAATTCTGCTTCAAAAGAGAATTTTTTTGAATTCTATTTTTTATTTATGCTCAGAATAAGCATGGATAGTTTTGATGTCGTAAGTATAAAATTTTCTAAATACTCTTCGTTTTTAAATTTTGGCCCTAATAACTCAATTTAATATTGATGGCGAATAATTAATATTTTATTACTTTGTTGGATTTTACACATTTTTTAAGAATTTATTAATTGAAAATTATGACTCTAGACATAAATAATTTTATTCTAGCTATTATGTCCATTTTCTATCAGAAGTGTAAAATACAAAAATTTTTCAAATCTGTTAAAAAATTCTAAATCACATAAATGATAAATAATAAGCCGCCATTTAATAAATTTAGAAATAAGCGTAGATAAATTTGCCATTGAAAATGATGAATCTCCCCAGCATTCTAGGCTTGTAACTCTATTTTAATGAATAATTTTAATAATTTAAATCTGGTTTCGAAACTTTATAAAAAAAATTTTACCAACACAATAGCAGACTTGTAAAATAAAGTAGAAGGCTGGGCTTACCTGGTTATCCAATACGTTAGCATTTTGCATTTCCATTAAACAGGCTCCTTTTATCTGCTGTGTTATCTCGACATCGGCTATGTCGAGAGTATTGCAAACATTAGTTTTAAGTACAGCTTAATTGATTTATATTTGTAAGGACGCAAATAAATGTATTTAATATGCATTCGGCCATTAAGTTTAAGCTGAATTTGCCATGACTAAATAAAAAAGTGTGCTTAAATTGCATATGTACTAATTTTTTAAAAAAATTATTCATATTGTACAAGTTGACTTTATCATTAATCATACTGAACGTTTCAATGTTTAAATAATTGTAAGTTTAATATTTAAGTTAAATGTTTAAATAATTTTAAGAGGATTCACATAGCTACTAATTCTAAGTACGGTAAAATAGGATTCGAAGTAAGATAATATTTTATGACAAATTTGTCAATCCTTATATTTTCCTTGAAAATTTATTTTTAACGCTATTAATAATAACAAAGCACACAAAATTTTGAATTAAATATCATTGCAATATTCGTACAAAAATTACATTTTCTAGAAAGGAAAAGTGAAGTAAAATATACTCATTAAAAAAACTCTGCTTTCAAAAAAATTAGTATAATCAAAAAGCCAATTTTCTGAATTTTGAAGTAATATAAAAATGTTCTTTGTGCAATATGTTCTGAAGATATGGAGGTAAAAGAAACTTTTTGATTAGCTTTTTGTTAAAAAAAAATTCTACATCACCCACCCCTTTATTTAGTGCTAACTACTATCCATGAGAATAACTATTCAAACCAAATTTGGTAACTCCAGTCAACTATTTTGCGCTACTTTCAATCATTCAAATCGCATGACATAATTTATTGGATGTGAACCTATATTCATTAATATGAAAAAAGCAGCCGCCTATAGTTAGAGGCGATCATAAGGTTATATTGGCATTTTATGCACTTCAATTTTTTTAAAGAAAATATACATAATTTCTAGACAAAACAGAATGCACTGATGATTCTGATTAGTTGATTGCAGATGAAATAACTCATGATGAAAGAAAAAAGTTAAGATTGCGCTGATGTCAAAAATATTTAATAATTTCGGCTGTATTATACGCTTTTCAGTTTAATTATATAGGCTTAAAAGTAAAGCCCATATTTAAAAAAACTCTTAAAATAAGGATTCTATTTTAATCTTTCTCACTTCTACTGTTCCTAATGTTTTTCCCTAAGAAAAACAAAAGAAAAAAAAACAAATTTTCTTTTTATCGTCTGCAGATAATCTTAAGAACTAATGATTCATACATTTTAATATTCCTAGAAGGGAAAAAAATCTAAATATTACTGAATATATAGAATAACAGAATATATATATTTTTAACAATTTGGTAAAATTATATTCTGATTTAATATTTCAAGCGAAAATTCAGTTTTCGAGATTATCTGCAGACGATAAAAAGAATATTTGTTTTTTTTCTTTTGTTTTTCTTAGAAAAAAACATTGGCAACAGTAGAAGAGAAAAATATTAAAATAGAGTTCTTATTTTAAGAGTTTTTTTAATAACAGAATGTGGAATTACTATTTATGTAAAAAATACTTCTTTAAATCGTGCTATCTCGGCTTATAAAAACTGAATAATTTCATATCTCTGTTGAAACTAAAAGCCAACTGTCATTCAAAATGTTCGATTCAAGCTAAATGAATAAGTAATTAAATATTTTTAGACCATTTCTATTATTTTATATTTAGTATTCTATTCTATTTCATCACGAAAAATTGCAATTTATTTATATGCATAATTTTTTATATTTTGTTTTAAAATTATAAACGATTTTTTTTCAGTTTTTGTTGGATCCTGCTGTGTTAGAAGAAAAAAAAAAGCCATCTTTTTTTAAAATGCAGCTGTTGTTTCGTAACGTACATTTGATGGAAGTGGTTCTTGAGAAAATGAGATGGAGATATTTTAAGAATACGCTCTTGACTGAAGATAAATTTCTGAGTGATGAAAATGTAGAGGTAAATTTCTTTTTTAATGATTATTTATTGATGTTATTCAGAAATGCTACTAGGAAATCTTTCCGAAATTATTTATAAATTACCATTCACTGCTGTGATTGATTAGAAATAAATATGTTCTTAGAGAATTACTATTGATTAAAAATTGTGTGTCTAGCTTTTAAGAAATATATTTTTTAAAACAAATAATGTATTTCGGATTATAATGTTGAAGATATATTCTGATACTTCTTTATTCTATATAAAATTATAAGTTTTTATTAGCATTAAATAAGGTTTGTAATTATGATTTCATTAAGAAAGGAAATGTTTTAAAAGAAGAAAGAGTATTAATGCTTCACTGAAGATAATTAATTATTTTTATTTAAATATTTGGTTCCAAATTAAGAACAGGAATTCAATTTGATTGATGTAAAATATTTATAGAAAAATTTAGAGAATGATGTAACGTTAATGATTTTTTTAAATTCTAGAAAAATTTGGCGGCGTAAAGATTTCTAATATTAAAGAAAACAAATTCGCATGTATCTGCCTATTTTAATGTTTTAGTAAGTAATCCATTAGTTTTAAAATTGCAAATTTTACATATTTTAGAGAAGGGAATTTTTTCCTGAAGTAATTTTTGAAGCTAAATTTTACCTTTTTTCCCCGAAGCAACTTTCGAAAGTAAATAAAAATCATTCTTGTCATTTTTCAGAATAAAATTTTTTTATAAGATCAGTTTGATTGTCATGCAGATTTTCTTTTAGGGTTTACATTTAAAATATATTTATTTATAATTTGCAACAGTACTTTTTATTATTTTAATAAAACTCGTATAATTTTTAATTTTCCGCTTTAATATTTGTCTGTAAATATTTGTTTATTTATGGGAAGAACTAAATGACGAAAACAGTGTTAATCACATGCTAGTAGATTTTTAATTGAGGTAATATTTCTGATTTTGATTTTGAGTTAATAATTTGAGTGGAATATTTTGAATGAGACAGAGTATGAGATCTAATAATTTGCCAACTTAACAACATTTGTTTATTTTTTTACTGTAACGTAATTTAATACGAAAAAAATCATTCCGCTACTTCTTTTTTTAGTTCCTTATTGTATAGAAATTGACCATTTTAAGGCTTATTTGGTAGGATAATTCCTCTAAGAGACAAAATCATAAAACTTAATATATGCATAATGAGTTGATAAATAATTGTATTTACTATTTTTTTATTATCTATTATCTACATATTTCAACTTTACTAAACTACTTTTAAATAGCTCAAATTTACTTTTTTCCAGCTTTTATTTCAGTGTCAATACTGCTATATGTGCAGTATTGACAATTCAATGCATAGTTCATGTATTTTAAAATTTGAAGGTTAATTAATTAATGCACTGAATTCAAACATTCAGAGTAATTAAGTCATTTTAGTGGAAGTAAAAATTAATTGTGGTTGTGGATGCATGTTTGAGTCTCCTCCTAATCAATTTGAAAAAATTCAAATTTTGAGTTATTATTATTTAAGACAAAAGAGTGAGCTTTTCAAAATGTTAAAGTTAAGTGAATATTTAATTTCTTAAAACTGAACCGAAATTTTGTCGTTTCTTGGAGATATGTTTGGAGTTAATTGTTCTACAAGAGAATTAGTAATATATAAAGTTGATTATTTTATAGAATATGTATTTTATTTTTGTATATATTATCACCAATTTCTATTAAAGTAATATCAAATGCAAATAATTGCGTAAAAATAAAACATTTTTTTATAAATTTTATTTTTATTTTAAATTAAATTTAATGTATTATTCACAGAAGATTTTGGTAGAGCTGTGGCATCTATATCGATATACAAGGGCATAACAATTAAAACACTTCTATTTCGAGTTCTCTATACAGCAAACTACTCAATGTGGAGGCTCTAAAATAGGTGAACATATTATTTAAAACATGAGAAGATAAATTGCATGAAAAAAATTAGTCCCAGAAACATCAATAGATGATACTGTACAACAAAAAACATGCTAAAAATACAAATAATCGCATAAAAAACTACCACAAAAGCGGTATGAATTTTTTTCTGTCCAGCTTTTATTGCTGAAATGGGAAAAAAAAAAAGTGAAGAAACTGAAAAGGGATAAAGCTGGAAAAATTCTTATCAGCGATGTCTTTGCACTTTGCTTGTGAAGTTGTTTTATGAAAACAGGAAATTCTATAGCTACAATTCGACAATTTCGTCGACTTGAGAATTAACAAAAAGGACCAGCAGCTGCCAAAACTTGCTCGAACATTTTGCTGTAACTTAAATGTCCTTTCATTAGCTAAAATCTTGGTTTAATTATCTTTCTGTAAGATGAAGCGCCTCCACACATTGGACTCAGTGTACAACATTTTCTTCAACGACGTTTCACTAATGATAAAGTAATTAGTCGAGCTTTGCCGGCAAATTAACCATTTCGTTCTATACTTCTTAATCCCTGCGATTTTTGATTTTGGGGATATTTAAAAAATCTTATTTATCTAGGACGTCTGGTAACCTTGTCAGGTTTGAAAGGCAGTATCATTTTGCATGTGAGAAGCATTTCAATCGACCAACCAGAATCCACAGTTGAATAAAATGATTAGCATGGATAAGGTCCTTGTGGTTGAATGTTTGATGCGTTGGAATAAAAGGTGCTACAAATTTGTATTTTGAGCTTTTTCTGCGTATTATTTTGTTGTACAGCGCCATCTATTGGTACTTTTGGAACTATTTTTTTCCCTCGCGTAGCCTGTCTTCTCATTTCTTGTAGCAATTATATTCACCAATTATCGAGCCTTTACACTGGGTAGTTCGCTGTACAGAGAACTCAGAAAAAGGGTGTTTTTTTTCATTTTGTATATTGTATTTCTTTCGTAAAATTTAATTTTCGCTGAATGGCAATAGAAATAATGCGGATTAAGGAAAAAAAATACTACAAAAGACATAAGTGAAGAATTTTTGAAAAAAAAATTGAATTTTTTTAGTCAATTCAATTTTAAACACATTTTTTTAAATTTCATTTTGTTATTTGTAATAGTGAATTTAATTTTGTTTTTGCTTACTTTTAATGTTCTCTAAATCTAGTAAGACTTATGATTATGATGTCATAATCTTAATTCATTTTAATTCTGTTTTCTTTTTTAACTCCAAGCAATTGAATAAGAATTTATTTCATCGGATAATTTTTTAAAAATTACTAGTGCTATATTTCCTTCAACTGAACTCAAAGTTATATTTTTTAAAACTTATTTTTTACATTTCCATTCTAAGCATAGAATTAAAGCCTCCTGTTAATATTTTAGCACCGATAATTTTGACATTTTTTTCCATTTACTAACAAATACAGCCAAATACTACAGTATTATTTTTATTCCATCTTAAAGTATTTAATCACATGTTTTTCTGCTGTATTTAAAAAATTAGGCTATTGAAATTCTGCGATTTTTTATTTTAAAAATAAAAATGGTTACGTTTATGTTTTAACTTTTCGGATTCAAAAAGATAATTAATAACGATTGATACAGAAAAATGATATAGTTAAATATATTTTTATGTTTGAATTCAAAATATGCTTAGAAATTTATTTTCCCATTTGTTCAATTTTTATTATATGTTTCAATCTTCAAGCAAAAAAAAAAATATATTTTTAATAAATGTATTCCATATTAACAACTTAAGGAAGGAAGTCAATAGTAAGACGGGCGACTCTATATAGGGCGTTCACTGAAACTCCTTATATTCCCTCTTAACTTAAGAGCGACTACAGATATAATCATGAAAATGATATCTAAGTGTGGTAAATAGTCATTTTACTGTACTTTATGGGCCGGGATAGTCTAGTTAGTAGAGTTGTATTTGCATCCCTTGGATTGTGAGTTCGAGGATCCTCACCCAAGATGGCGCAAGTATAAATCTGTATTAGCAACAAAATTCTCCTAGGCGGGTCATTGGATCAGAGGTGACCGTTCTCTGATTCAGGTCTAATTTACGATCTATGGATGAATGAAGCAAATGTATGAATGAAAAGGACTGTGACGCATGAGTAGCTAAGTCATATCCTCATGGTCCTAGATGGCGCTACTAAACAAAAGACGGTATGGCGGCTTAAGAGTGCCGTATACAGAAAAAAAACCTCGATGTCGACAAAAGCGCCTCCTATCGGTGGGGGTGATAGGGCGGTGACTAAGCTAACGAAAGAAGAAGCTTAAAAGGTTTGATTGACAACCGAATAACACCCAACCAGAAAAGAATTCCTGGTCCTCAGGAGATACTGCTGTGCGGAAGTGCTACATTCAGAAGGTCATTTGACCCACCCCCAATAAAACTTGCCCTTTCTCATTGTGGAGGCTTCTCGGAAACCGGCACGGTTCCCTCTCCCTCACTCCAGACTAGTTTGGAAAAGTTACTCTTTGAGCTAGATAGATTTTCTCTGCTTGCACAGAAAATCGTACTGAGGGCGGCGGGAATGTTAGAAGGGCTCTTAGAACATAGAATTCATCACTGATTAATTATTGAAGCACTTCGAGTTTGATGCATTTAATTACTTTTCATAATTCTGTTAATATCGTAGAATCCTGTAATTAAGAAGGAGTAATTAAATAATTTAATAGTTATAGAATTTTATTTGACGACTTTATTTTTAACAATAATTACGTTTATTAATTTTTCAATCCAGGAGGATGGTCAAGATCTACTTGTATATGAAAATGTAAGACTTCGGACTCATTTCCGAAGAATAGGTTCAATCCTTTATCTCAATAGTTTTATTACTAACAGTGAATTTTAATAAAATGTTCCTTTTTTAATTTTTTAAATAAATTATTTATTTAAAATATATATTGAATTGTCTTAAATGAGAAAGGAAATGAAAAAAAAAAATTAAGTTGTATTTTTCAACTTGTGTAACATTGCCTGGTGTTTCTGTGTAGCTGGGATGCTCCAGATTTCTGCCTGATTTTCGCAAAAAAGACAATATCCTAAATTTTAATTAAATGGCACATTTGTACCAAATTAAAAAGAAAAGATAAATATATTTAATTCGGAAATAACGTTAGGATGAATTCTATTCCTCAGCTTTCCTAAATGTGGGATATAACCAACTTAATACAATTTACATAAATTGGAAGGAAAAACAATGAATTAAATTGTAAAATGCACATATTGGATTGAATGCCTCCTGGTTTTGAAAATTTTTAAACCATTAATTGTGTGATAATTTTTAAATTTATTTTGTTTTAATTATTTATTGGATTTTGAAAGTACAACCATTCATCTGCTTAACCAGGATTTGTTGATATATTTTGAATCAGAATCTGGAATATTTGAGACTGAAAAATCGTCTAATATTTTTTTTACTTATAAATAAAAAATAATAATATGGAAACAATAAAAAGAATTTAGATATTTTTTAAAAAATGAATCTAATTTCTAAAGAATTTGTTTCAATATAATATGGTCACTAACATTAAACACAAGGAAACAGAAAAAAAGAGTAAATAACTGCAAAGCTTTCTCTCTAACATTCATTATGAATCAAGACTGTTCCGCATTTCTGAAAGCTTGTCAGCAATTTTGTTTATTTGTATATAACTAAAGTTTTTTAAAAAGTTGCACGAGATTCAATTAAATAATTTGGTAGGAATATTGCTTCCTACGAAATAGAAATTATGATTACTCCTATGTCACCAGGAATTGATAAACAAATAGCTGTAAATTATATTGTTACACAAATGCTTACACATTAAAAAGTATTATTTTTTGTCATATAAGAAAACGTTGTCATAAAAGCAGTGACTAACTTAGTTTTAGTTAATTTCTATAATTCAGATTTATGGTTGCTAAAATTTACTTAACTTGTTCTTGATTGCTTACACACACACACGAGTATATTTAACTTCAAATTCTATGAGACATTTAACATTTACTACTTTTCTAAAAACCGTATACCATTCAACATTTTGTGCAATGCATCTCTTTTAATTTTCTATATTCCCAACTGAAATAGGAACTTGAAAAACGAAAGTGTTTAAACTTCAACTTATACAAAAACTTTCACATTCAGTATTATTTATACGCTGCACAGATAATATTCTAATCAAATAATAATTAATTTTACTAATATTGAGCCTTATACATCCAATAATTCATTACATTAAGAAATAATATTTTAAAAATTTATAAAATTTACAACGCTATAACTTCCGAAACTATAACAGCACAAAATAGATTTTTGCGTCACGATAAAGATTTTTTTAAAAAACTATCTTTTTAATGATACCAAAGTTTTCTTGAGACATCAATATTTTAAAGAAGAAATTTTAATTTCCAATAACTAAATCATTCACTAAAAATGAATAATTTATGAAATTTGAATATCGTTCTTCTGTAAAAGCTGACGATTTTAGACCACTTCATAAGCGGTCTCAAAAAAAGATACGCTACCAGGATTTCTCGACAGTGATTGGCCTACGATTATGAAAATACTGCTTGTTCAAATATTGACATGTAAAAACTAACAGATTTTATAACAGAAGACAGAAAGTTTATTTATTTAAAACTCGAAGTATGAAGAGTATTTTTCAGAATATGATTCCTTAGGACAAAAGGACTGTGTAAAATGTAAATTTCATAATTTTTTATAAGAACATTTATTGACTGAATTCATATAAAATATTTACATTTGCATAATTTAAATGTTTTGAAAGTAAAATTAAAAATTGAATTTTACGAAAAATCAGTGAAATTTCTGTTGAATAATTCTTTAAGATGTTATGAAAATTACAAAAGATTTAAATGAAATCTGCTATACATATTTCAATGTATCGTGTCAGAACATCAATTCTTGAACGGCCAAGCACCACGTGCTCGTGCAATTTAAATTATATTTTTATTCATTTTAATGGTTTCATTGAATGAGTCACTTTAGCATTGCAAACGATCTAAAAGAACTTTGCCTCGCATTTATTGTTTAAAAATCATATCACATTACCTATTCATTACATTTCATATAATCACGTGCTCAAAATAACGTTATTCTAGGTTTTATTGGCTGTAGTCATTAATTTATTTATTTAAATCAGAGCTTTTGTAAATGCTATGGAAACGCATTATTAAAAGCTGATTTTTTGAGATGCTCGTGCGGATAATAAAATTTAAAATGTTTATTTTTCACCTATGGATTTTTGTTGACACCAGAAAACCTCATTTCCAAAATATGTTCTGACATGATAATAATTATTCTGCAATGTACATACAATTTCAATGCTGAACGACTCTGCTTTCAATTTTCATATTTAAAAAAAAAAGAAAAAAAGATGTACTTGGTTTCAAGAAAATACGTTTATATTAATTACAATTTTACATCTCCACTCTAATTTATCGTGTAAATTTTAAGCACTCTGACAGAAAATTAGTAAGAGATAAGTAATATAATGAACAGAACTGTTTAAGGCCTACATAATAATATGATACAATTATATAGCTATCAAAAACTGAAGATTTGATAGCTAAGTATTTTTCAAAAAAAGCTATTTAGAAACCAAGTTATATAAAATATGTAAAGTTTTAGATATCTTTTCTACTATTGAACCAGCTGATCGTCAAAGGCGACTTTTTAATAAAGATATTGCTTATTGAACTATTGTAATATATATACACATATATACATTTTTTACTCTTTTATGACTGTAGATATCAGCGATTTTGAAGAAAACCCATTCAGAAACTTGAGATTTTTCAAGTATTAGTAAATAATAAAAAAATATATATAAATGTTCTTATATCTTACTTTCTTTAAATGAATTATAACCTCTAATTGTTTTTTCTGATAAAAGCAACCTTATTTTTCAATTGATAATAAAATTAACCATTATTTATTGCAAGATATATGAATAAGATAAAAGTATGTACAAAATATCATAAACACAAGATCAAATAATTAAAAATTTTACAAAAAAAGAATGCAGACAAAATAGTATTGATTTATGAATTGTATATAAAGTACAGTTATAAAAATATCCAGAGGGGGGGGAAGCTTCGAAAACATTTTGCTTTTGCTTTTCCATTAATTTTTTTTCTTTTGATCCTCTATAATAGCAAAAGGATCCGAATTTTCATTCATTCGAAATATCTGAGATCAACAAATTTCGGCAATAAACAGTTAAATTAAAAGAATCTTAATTTTTTTTTCATTGCCAAAATTTTAGATTTATGAATAATTTTTTCTGTTTTCTGCCGTCCACTTTGAAAATAAAAGTTTTTTTTTTGTGTGTGTTATATGCAGCTGGACCTGTCCTTGAAAATAATATTTATGATTTTTATTTATGGTTGTTTTTCCTCTTTGCTTAATTCCCAAAATAAATTTTTTAAAAAACTTTTATTACTTCATCCGGAGTAATATTTGCTGTGCATTTTACTTCTGAAATTCTAGCACCACCTATTAGCTAAATATGCAAAATTCAAATTCTTTTACAAAAGTTTACTAATTTTGTTTTCAGTGTTGCGGTAGTATTCGCTGAAAGAAGTGTAGATTGTGAAGGGGCAGATGACCACAGGTGTGATGGTAAACAAAATAAAACAAAACAAAAAGCAGAAAGGCAATTATACTGAGGGGGAAATTTGAAGACGTGGTGAAATCCAGATAATAAAAGTAACAATCCATCACGTGGTAAAAGGAGGGTTTAGTGTGTATTCCTCCGCGAAACGGAGGAGTTAAAGGAACTTTAGGGGGGAGTTCAAATTATTCTTCCAAGTTTAAGTATAAAATGCTGTTTTTACACATTCTCCTACTTTTTTTTTTAAAAAAAATTATATGTATCCAGAAGAAGGTACCAAAACGAATGTATTTCAGTTGCTAGTTTTATTTTATTTATGACAGATTTTTTTAAAAAATCGTTTAAATGGCGCCCTTGACATTTTTCAATTTTTATTAAATATTTAAACATATTTTGACATGCACGAAAAAAAAATTCCTTCGGCCGAAACCTGTGTTTTTATTCCCTCTTGCGATGGCAGAATGACTTTATAATAAAGACACCGTAATAACAAACGAAACACGGGACAATATTTTCCCATAGGATAACATTACGTTTGAAAATTGTAGGTGGCGTGTATACGGCACTCTTAAAATCGTTTTCTTCGTCAGCGGACTTGTCTATGTCAAGTGCAATTAGAACCATCAGCAACTATGCGCTATACGAAGGACTACTTACAGCACCACCTGGTGATAAAATCCAAACTTAACTCTTCTCTATCAAAAAGTTACAAGATAAAGGAAACATGTCATTGTACAACGCTATCCATTTAGATAAAATACACCTTGTGAACATTTATTCTAAGAAAAAAAAATCACGTTTGTTTGTATTTTTCTAAATTTTTACGTAACGAAAAAAAAAAGGTTTTTTTTTTGGTCAAAAAATTTATTTCAGCTTGTTTTTTATCTACAGTAAAGATCAAACAGCAAGTATGTATGACCTTTCTGATCGTGCATTTTCTGTGTTGAAACAGCTTGTTTCGAATTTTCATTCTTTTATACGCAGATATAAAAGTCAAAATGTTAAAATATCAAGCAGTAATTTACTATTAAGCATTGCTTTTTAAACCTGTAACTTCTTTAACTATTTGCAAGTTAAATAAAGTTAATTTTGGATTTGATATTTTGACTATAGTTGAAGTTCTGCTGCAATATTAGGAGAGAGGCATCTTATATATATATTCGGTTTTCTCGTGCTTGTGAAATAATCGCAAGCTTACACAATGACCCCCCTCCTCCCCCAAAAATATCGTTGATTCGAAAATCGACTACTTTTTGTAACTTTTGTCTGTCAATGGTAAGCAATTGATAACATGGAAGTACTGGAATTTTTTATTATACTACAAATATATATTATTATGGAGCATTCAAATCTTTTTTTTGTGGGGCATTGAAAATAAACATTTGCACATTCATGCCGTTCATGGCCGCATCGATAAGGACGATAATTTTATATGGAGAAGAACTCAACGATTTTCTTAAAAATTATGCGAAAAAGTTTCGAAGTGTTTCTTTCTGCCGATTCATCAAAATATGAAATTTTACTATTGAATCTTATTTTTCTTTCACTTTTGCTATTAAAATATTTTTTTGGATATTTTTAATGGATTTATATTTTAGTGCAATTTACAATTAAATACTTCCTTTTAAAATTTATACACTTTCTTTTATTGTTTTGCTTAATTTTGTCTCATATTATAATTTAACAATTTTTTTCTGTTAAGAATTAATATATTAGTGGGTTTTTATTTTCTCGTGTATGAAACATACAAAGCAAAAGTATTGTAATCAGCAAAGAAATTGAGCTTTTTATTTTGATGAAACTCTATAGTTAATTCCTCCAAGAGGTAGAAAAACAAATTTTTGGAAGGATGTGTTTGTTTTTTAATTTGGTAATTCAAAAATGTTTTAAGTTAGGCAAATGAAATTTAGTGTATGCAATTCTCCAAAATTCCACATTTCTTTAAAAACTGGGAAAAAAAAGAAAATTATCTGTCTGGTTGACAGATTTTTAGATGGAATTAGAGCTAAGTATATAAATAAAAAATTGGTTCGCAGGTTTAACATCTTACAAATAAATGCTTATCTAATATGGAACATCAAACCGTCTGTCGGTCTGTTCTTTCGCATGCATGTAAACACTATAATTCAAAAATGCAGAAATAAATGAAAATGAATATGTCATCTTGAAAGTATAATTTTAGTTGTATGTTGAATTTCAGTTTGATTCGGACGAGTATCTAAAATACATATTCCATTTTTTCTGGTATTTGTGTGGTAAACACATTCCATTAATCTCCAGAAAAAAAAACTAACAAATAAGAAAACTAGCACTTTAGTTTTACGCCAAAGATCGGTATTTCTTAATCGTTGTTCGATATTGCCATGCAATAAATACTTAAGTATCTTTTTTTGCTATAATAAGAAGCATGCAATTTTCATGTTTTGAATTCTGAAAAAGAAAATCTGAGTACTGAGGGAGAAGGAGAGCGGATCTCAGTTTTCTGAACGAGTATACATGAAATCTTACAGCTGTTGTTTTTTTAATGATAATCTTTCAACTATAGCTGAGTAAATACGATTTTTATTCATTGATAAGTTTGTCAGTTTTTATTAATTTATTATATATTTGATACCATTGTTTTGAATCTGTATTTTTTTTAACTATTATTCTTTGTAGAACAAGTCTTCCTTTCAGTCTTGTATTTTCTAATAATAGATTTTTTTAAATTTACTGCATCATTTTGTCGTACCATTAGGAATCAAGATTCAACTATTTGTTTAAGCATATTTGACTAAGTATTTAAGAAAAGGTTGAATATCATGACTTCTAAAATAGTAGAACTGTGAAAATGAATAATAAAATATGCGCGAAGAAATTAAAGGTATTAGAAAAAAATAAAGCTAAAAAGATATTTAATAATACAGTTACAGTTTATAGATTGGCAATTGGTTGAGTACATTTTGAACTTGTCCTATGGAAATCTTTTACTTGAGATCTAATTTTAACAGTTAAGTGAGGAATTTATTTTAAAAAGTCCTTCTCGCGGGGAGTAATTAAAATCTGTCGATGACATGTATACATGTACAAATGATTCGCATAGTAAATTTTGCACAAAAAATCATATTAAAGCGAATGAAATATTTTTATTAGATAAAGGATTTTACGTCGGCAATATCGCAAAGATTTGGTTTGGAGGATATACACGTTCAAAGTAGCTAACTGGTTAAATTATGTAATTACCAGAATATATCTCTTACTGAACAATTACTATTAAGACGTCTACTTGCCCTTGATTTAAAAATCAAATTATCAAAGGACTTAAAGATATCTGAGAGTAAAGAGATGTCAAAATTGCCTTCTCTTAAAATATTATCTTTTTAAGTCGACAAAACTTAATGAGAAAACTTCATATTTCTGTGATGAATCAAGTTTTTTGCTATAATACGAAGCACACAATTTTCATTTGTTGAATTTTGAAATTAAAAATCTGAGTACTGAGTGAGGAGAAGAGTAGATATCAGTTTTCTAAAAAAACAACAACAACTAAGATCATTGTTTATCTTAAAGTTTTAGAGTAGTAATAAATAAATTATTTTTTATTTAATATCAGGTTCTTATGGAATTTTTAAAGTATTGATAATAATAATTCGAATGTTGATCGACATAAAAAATTATGTGATTTTACTTTACAAATGCATAGAACAGATAAAATTTGGTGAAGTCACGGGTATAGCTGCCGATGCTTTCAAGTGATCTTAATGTTTAGAATTTCAAATTGCATAACCTGTTATGCAATTACAATAACTGTTGACAGTGACACACAGAAGGAATGGGTATCTGTGGCAAATGATTGAAACAAGACAGACAACAGCAAAAATAAGTGACACAGGCAAAGATTAAAGGTATTTGTATTTTTCTTTTTTAATATGTTTAAAACAAGAAATGTACATCTCATTCTTTCTTTTGTACACTATACACTCAATAGGCTGATAATTAACAATATTATCTAAAGCACCTATATTTAAAAAGTAATAGTTTATTTCCTCGACCTGCAAATTCCTCCTGCCTTCTTCGAAATTTAAACACTGCAGGTGATTCAATGACAAAAGAGCTAGTCACTATAACATTACCGTAAAATATATTACACCTTTCAAACTAGAATAATAAACAATGAACCATTTTTCTTTTGTTTTCAATTTGAGTTTCAACATGCATCTGTTTGATTTTTTTTTCACCAAATATATAGAAATGCCCTGTTTCGGTAAATTTTAGAATACATAGCTGTATGCATACATGCATACATACACACATATATATGTATAAGATCTTTGACTAGAAGTAAATAAAAAAACAATGCACTTCAAAAAAAGAGCCAAAGTTAACGCAACAGTGAAATATTGAGATGAAATTAAACTTCCTGCTCCAACTGTAGATTTTAGCTAGCCAGGAAAAATAAATTATTGCCCCGGCAGAACGCTGTAAGACACTGTTTTCCGTGTCTATACTTGAAAGACATTATGGCAGTTTAAAGGATCAAAGACATTTGTCTGTGTTATATGGAGACCAATTTTACAATAGGAACCATTTCATCGAAAGAATTGCTTAAATATAATCCTATTTCTTTTACGCCTATCAAATAAACTGAAATTAATTTACCATTGTGAGGATGACATGATATATTTCAGACAGCTATGAATTTGGCCCATAGCGTAGATTTAGGTCTGAAATATTTGCGAGAATGATTGTGAGATAGATTAAATTATATTTTTAATTGACAGATTAGGAATAAAATTAAATATCGTTTCTTAAGAAGTTATTTAATAACTAAAACTGTACTTTTAGTCAGTCTGCATTTAACCAACTTTATTCTATTTTTCATTAACTCTATGAAGTTTCTAATAAACTTCACAATTCATAGATGAAGCGTTAAAAATATAAGGATTAAATCTAACTTTTAGATTTCAATTTTGAAAGTTGAAGAATTGAACAACGTGTGAGACAAAATTATGGTGAATGAAGATGATATATACATGAAAAAATTGAGATAATAATGATGGTATATAGTATTAAAATTATCAGCTGACTAGAAGTCTATATTATATGAAAAAAATTAATAACATTCAAAATTTGAAAATTTTTATTGCTTTTAATTACTCTATATGAATATATTCAATTCTTTGCGTTAGAACAAGAACAGTTTTACAATTAAAGCATTATGGATAATGCCCTTTCAAAGAAAAATTTTAATTTACTAATTTACTTTATCAAATAATGTCTATATAATATTGCATAATGCTGAATATGCAATTTCGATATAATTCAAATAGTTTAAAAATATTCGTAAAATAATTTTAAAGTAATTAATTTAAAGCCATTTAATTTTCAAGGTCTGCATTAATTCTGTGCCTAAAAAGCGTTTAAAATAAAAATTAAATTTATAAATTTACTAATATTAGGTTAGTAAAAATTAAATAAGAAAAATTCTTGAATTTTATTTCTGGACACCAAGTAAAAAATATTTATTCAGAACAGAGTATTGCATGATTAAGCTAATTTTTGAAAGGGAATATGCTTCAGAGTTACAACAATATATATATATTTTGAATAATTCAGAAATGATATATCAAGGTAATACAGAATGAGCAAAATATCAAAGCATTTAAAGTCGTCAAAAACTAAGATTTTTAAATAAGCATTTAATTTTGAGCACATTGATAAAATACTTTTTCCACAAAACAATTCAATAAAAATTACTAATTAAAATAATGGGATTTTTTAGCTTAGAAGCCTAAGAGAATTGTATGCATATAAATATAAAATAATATATGATTAGGAATAGCATTTTTTAAAGATGAATGATTTTGCAAGCTATGTAACAAAAAAGAAAGTTGATTAATTACATTAAAACATGAATGACCCCAAAAGATAAATTCAGTATTTTATCGTAAATTTAAAACGATGAAATGGCTCTTATTTCAAATTTGGCCTGCTTATGTTCACCTCACCGCTCAATAGCCGTGAACACGGATTTAAATGCCATCACGAGCTACACCACGAAACCTCTCATATAGTCAAAAAGTATTTAGGATTTATTCATTTGATATTCAAAAATGATTTCTTATACCTACGCTTATCAATTGAATTTTTGATGAAAGGTGCTCTAAGTTCGAATTCTCAAAAGAATTCGTTCTTTTTTTATATATATGGCAGGTTAAGGTCACTACAGTTTTCTGTTAATTGTGGTGAGGTAGAGTGACTATTATTTAACTGGTATAGCTGCCTTTTAAGATTTTAAGAAACCTTCACAACTTTCCTACTGCTTAGAAAGGGAGCAATAACTATGGGAACTGAATGCATATTTAGGTGTGAATGTGCATTAAATCTACCTTTAAATCAATAGGTTAATCAGAAAGTTATACTTTAAATGCATCAGCTGACACTGATGAATAAGATTCATACCTTTTTGGACTCCAGTAACTGCAATAATTTTACAAACTCTCTACTTTGGATTTTTTTTAAAAAAGAAATCAACTGCTGCAATAGAACGTCGGAAAAATTGAACAACACTACAATAATTTTAAAACTGTTTCTTACATAGCACTATTCAACAATACACCAACAAACAGGTTACAAATATCTTTTTAATATATCTTCCTATTTTAAAGAAAAATCTTACTATACAAACATGTTACGAATATTTTGAGCAATAAATATGTTCTTCAATCACAACGATATTTCTTTTCTTTTTTTTTTTGGAAAACCTTGTGATATATCGAACTTATCAATTAATAGTACTTTATACAAAAATTCTTTTTGGCTAACGTACTGGAAAGTTGGATGTTTTTGACGTTTTTGTATATCTCGATACATTAATTAGGATCGAGACTCTTTTATCACTCTACAGTAAATTGAAAATAAAGTTATTTTTATATTAAAATATTCGAAGAAACTGTCTCTATTCTATAGGAATGATTAAGAGCTGAATTGCCTATTAGCCGTAAAAATTAAGTAATGACAAACATGTTTGGAATGGATCAAACTAAAATTACTAAACAGGCGATATTATAAATACAGTGATAGCATTAAAAAACATTTTTGTTATTAATAGGAATGTATACATTTCTGATGTATTTTTTGTAATGGTATTCCTATTTGTATAACTTTATATATTTCTCCGAGCACTTAGTTAAGCTCTACAAGCTGGTTTACTGTTCTCCTCCTGTGTCAGAACTAATGTAGAGTCGTTACTAACAGAAAAACCAAGTCAGCTGTTTGATAGAAGTAGTGGGCTGTTGGGTATTGAATCATCTATTTTATAGTGTATTAAAAGGTGGTCACATTTGTGTGATATCAACTGATAAAATATCGAGATTAAAATGAAAAATAGAATTAATAGTTTGTTGTAATTAAAAGTAATTTAGTAATAGATACTGCTTGTTTTCGGTCACGGAGATCTTGATCTTTTGTTTCACCACTATAGGGATTAGGTGAAATCTCGTGTTGGCTTACTTAACAGAGAACTCAGAAAAAGCATTTCCACTCATTCGGAGTTAAATTGTTAAAGTGATAGGTGACGTTATCTAAATTGTTCACAAGTGATAGGTGACGTTATCTAAAACAGATGAATGGTATATAAGTTTTGAGAATTATTCCAAATGAACACAATTCTAAATTTATTCGATATTTAATTTCAAACAATTGCCTTTTTTTAAGTTCATCTTTGAGCAGTAAGAACATTTTATTATTATTTGTATTTATTATTCCAACTAAAGTAAATAGATCAATAGCATCTGTCAGGAGTTCACTGTTTTTAATTTCAAAAAACACTTTGCTATCGTATTTAGTGAATTTTTAAATTGCATTTTGCCATTAACCAGAAATGTAGAGACATTTATTCAGAAAAAGGCATCACATTAATTCAAATTAAAATAGTATTAATTTTTTTCTTAACATAGAATATTCACTTAATTTCTCAAATAAATTGTACTTGAAATTTGATGAGATTATATTGTTTGCTAAAACTAAAAATTATAAAAAATGTTCTCAAAACAAAATTCATATTTTTTTAATGAATTGTTACAAAATGAATGGTGACTTAAGGGTAAGAACAGTAAATCAGACTTTTGTAATTATTAGGTCGTTCTGACTGTCAATTTTTCGTTGAAATTCGACAGTGTTCTAAGAAATGTGCCTCCCAAATTAATTTTATCTTTTCCACTTCTGCAACTATTTTTAGGAGAAAAAAGGGGCTGTGGCTGGTATTGGCGCCATTTTGAGGAATCACACTTGCCATCAGACCCTCTCAATTTCATCTATAAGAACTGAAACATAACGTTTAATCACACCTGTGATTGATTTCAGAAAAACTTTTATGTCAGTATTAGGCTTCCCTCATGTTCTGGATAGATTGCATCTTGTCTTTCTTCAAAAGAAAATGAGGAAAGAAGTTAAGATTTTTTGGGGCAATCTAGAAATAATTCGTTAATTGCTGACAAGACCTTTTGAAAGCAACATTGCAAGCATGTGAACATTAACTAGAGAAGAAATAATTTTGACATTGAAATTTTTTTTGAATTCATTCACAGATTTATTCGAAAATTTCAATGACATACATATTAATGATAATATTTCAATGTGTAAATAGGGTTATTATGAAAAAATCTTGAGCTCCGAACAGTTTCTATTAGTTTATTATAATTAGTTTCCTTTTTTATAAATTTGAGCGTTTCAAATAGTGGACGACAGTTCCTCATCACAAATATTTTCTACTTTTTTATTTAACAGAAATTAAGCACATTAAAAATGCATTAAAATGTAATTTCAAGAAATTTTGTGATTTCTAACTTGGCATAAGTCTTTCATTCTAATCAATTAGTTTAAGTTATGTCTACATAAATTATATTTAATCGTGAGCCATTTTGTTTCTTTTTTAAATTGCAGTAATTTTAAGCAATTCTTTACTTTTAAACTTGCCATCATTATAAAGAGATTTAAAAAACTGCATTTTCATATTTTTTAAAATTTTCCTAGAGTATTTTATCCTTTAAAACAAAATGTTAGGTACTGCCATTTTAAGATAAAATGGATTGTATAATTCCTACAAAAAGCATTCATTAAAAAAAAGGAACAATAGTTCAAAGAAAAGTTTTCTTTCAGAATGTCAGCATAAAGTTAAAAACCAGTACTATAATGGCTTTTAATGAAACTTTTAGAATTCTTTTTAAGCAAAGTTCCAAAAAATGTATACTTATTGTAAAATTTTTCAAAATTTATTTTTCCATTGAATTATTGTTTATTTATAAAATGCATATTCATCGAAATTTTTTCGAATAAATTATCTAAAAAAGGATAAGGTGTTACTGACGGATTAAGAAATCACTGCAAACTTATTAAAATTTTTTTATCCCTTAATCTATTATATTACTTTATTAGAATGATGTTATTTAGTAATAAATTTATTATGTGAGAGATTTACTTTTGATGTCTCTGAAGTCGAAAAATGAACAAAAATTCTGTTGTGATAATTATACATGCATTTAAAACCTGAATATTTTTTCGTTTTAATTTTTTTGCTTGTAATTTCATAGAATTATATTAAAATGATTTGTGAATATTTATTTGGTATATAAGCCTATAACACATTGAGAAATATAAGAATGTGGGTTAAAAATTAACAAAAGAAAAATTATTACATTTTATCCTATCCTTTAGTAATATTGTCTTTAAATCAGAGATGAGCAAAATTTAAAGTTAGTGGCATTTATAATTTTTTCTTCAATGAATTTAAAATAAATAACTTCGTTTTTAACTTTTTAATTCTCAAGAAACTTTAATTTTAGAAACAGTATGAGAAAGTCTACATTTTTGTTATTGCGATTGATTTTAGTTCTCATATATGTAACGTAATTTTATTTTCCAAGAAATCTATTTTGATAAAACTGAAACATTGCTATTAAATACCAATTGTGAGAGACACTATTTAACTTTTTACAAAGTAATGTCTATAGCTATATAATTCTTTCAGCGAAACAATTAGGTCCTTTGTAATTGTATAAGGTATATATGTAGTATAATTCATACATAGTAAGTTAATAAAAGAAATAGATTTCATCATATACGATTTCTGTAGGAACTCATCAAAGCTAAAAATACAAACAGTTTTGAATCAAAATTATTTAAAAGTAGTTATATATTTTATGAAAAAAACTAATGTAATTGATCGTAAATCCTTTTTGTTATTATTCTTTTGTTATTATACAGCAAGATTTTTAATTCTTGGAATTCTATTCCTTTTAATTTGCACAATTCGAACTAAATTAGTTATTATTTGCTTCACAAATCTCGAATTTTACAATCATTAGTTACTGAAGGGTACAGAATTAAAAGATTTTTTTTTGCTAATTATTGGCATTAAATTTTTATAAATAATTGTTATTGATGCGGATACAAATAAAAAATATTTTATTTGGTATTTAATTTTAATAATAATGTCATTTATAATACAAGCAGTTTTCGAAAGCACGTATTTTGATAACTTTAGATGAATTGAAATGTCCAGCAGAATGACCTCTTAAAACGAATTTCTCGGGAAATATGAATGAAGAGAATGTTTGCATGATTCATTTTTAAATGGCAATTTCTGAACGAAAAATTATTATCTTTCTATAAAATGAAAAAAATATATAGTATCTATTATTTGATTTAATTTTGAGTCAATTTATTTGCCTTCAACTTATAAAAATTAAGCTGGCTAAATTCTACTGGTAACAAAAGTTGCATGACAAAAAAAAAAGGAATTTAAATGAAGAATATAAAAGGCAACTTCACAACGAAGTGAGTATAAAATTCAAGTTTATTTAAAAACTAAAACTCGATTATTTTAATTTTTTTCTTTTTTTAGCAGGAAATTATTTACTTAGAATCGCAAAACAATTTTTTCATGACGGGTAGTCAACAAAATTTATTAAATTTTTTAATAATGAAATTATTTATAATGGAAAATAGAAAATAAATGACAATACAGAAGATAAGATATTCAAAGAAAGTTAATACCAGTTTTTATAAGTAATTTTATAATAAAAACAAACTTCTTTGTATATCGGAATGAGTTTTTACAATTAGTTAATTCTGATTATCTTTTTAATTAAAATTTAAAATGACCAAAAAAACCTCATTTTTGGCGTTGGGAACCAAAATTCGAAATGAATTATGTGAAGTTGCCAGAAAGAAAACAATATTTTTTTCTACAAGGAAATGAAGTAACTTAATTATCAATGAAATATTTTTGATGATAAATAGAAAATCTCCCTACGAATTATAATAAAAACCATTAAAAATTAGTTTCAACCAAAATTTCCAAATTATAAAAAAATATAAAATTAAATTTAATATACTTATTTTTTGCAATAAACAGATTGCTCTAATTTTTAACTAATATTTTGGTAGTAGCTATTTTTGTTCAGTGCGAACAAAGCAATTTTTCAGGAACTGCTTCTTTTGCTACCAGTATAATGCTTGGCCAGCCGAAAAAGACGGATAATCTGAATCTCTAACAGTTAATTGAATTCCATATGAAAAAATAGGGATGTCGGATAGTCGAGAACAAATATGCCTTGTAATTAATTTCTAAGGTCCCTCTTTTCCAGCTGGCATAGCAATACTTCCTACCTCAAAACGACGGCTGTATTGAGAGATAATGGCAGAGTGCAGACTTTTAAATCGCTAATGAAGTAGCAAGAAAACAGATCTGCACGCTATGAAAAAGGCTATGCTATATTTTAAATAACTTTTCTCTATCATTATATTGTAGTTAATATTCATAAATACATCAGAAACAACAACCGATCGCATATTTTGCTGCTCTGAGAAGATAGTTGCAGTAGCAGGAAAGGGGGCACTTATTTACTGCAAATTGAGCTCAGTGACTTCTAGTTTCACGAACAAATCTCTGTTCTGGTGCAATTATTTTTTGGTTTATTTTGTTTTCAGTATACAAATCACAGACTTTTCCCCTAAGCAACAATTCGCCACAAAGTCTGAAAATCAGAACCCTTATGTCGACCATCGAGTAATTGGCATCCCGTTGCCTTTGCTATCGTAAATTTGATAGTCTTTAGCAAACAACAAACGCAATCTCTATACTGAAACGTTTGACCAGAAAAGCATCTTTCTTTTTCGATTAGGCGGACAGAATGATTCTTAAGGTCCGGGTTTTCGAAATTTAATTAAAAGACAAAAGGAATTTTCTCAAAGAATTTTAGATCTCACGGCACTAGAAAACTTGCATGCTTGCAATATTCTTTTCAAGCATAGGTTTCCATTTGCCTAGCTAAGTCAAGACTTGACGAGTTAAGAAATATGCATACTTTTTCAATCTTACAAATCATGTCTAACTTTGTCAATCCGTTCGCTCTTTAAAATTCCAAAAATCAATCTTTATGCTTTGTATTTCTTTTTTTTTCAATTTTGAAAAAATCAATCAATGCAAACTGCTGCTTTCTCCAATGTTTCTTTTTTATATTAGATTTTATTTTTGGCAGTGTTCTAACTTTTTGATTGTTCATTCTATGAGATAATTTTCCTTTGTTTTTTGGAAGAGAAAACCGGCATAAAGAAAATATTCTGTCCGCCCTGAATGGGCTCAGTTACAATTTGAATTTTCCTAAAATTACAAAGGCATTGGTGACAGACGATGTTAACATTCCAGAGGAGGCTTGGCGAGTCCTGAGGAGGTGCAGTGGTCCTTCTTATATAGAGGGGCATTGCTGTCATAGTATTGCTGTTGTTGCTGTTGGTGATGATCGCGCCCTTTGACCGGATGGGGAAGAGTAGCGGACCTGTCCCCTTCCCCCCTCAGCTTCCAGACTGGTGATCCGGCTTTGTCATGGGCCGCTTGAACATACACCAGTCCTCCTTTACCAATGGAATTCGAAGATCTCCCCAGCCGTTGCTGGTGTTCTGAGTCCGACCGCTCGGAGGCGTCCATATCATCCATACCATCTGTCACCGTCTTGCTGCGAGGAGTGTGGAAGTTCTGCTGATCGAGGTTGTCATAAGTCTCGGCCATCACCTCCTGTTGATCCATGTTGCCGGCTGAATGCCTCTGTGTCGTCTTAGGCCGTTTCTTGCCACTCAATGTCCGCGCCATACTGACCGGATTGGCACTGGATTCACCCCCTGATCGCCTCATCGTGGCGCTTCCTCCTCCACCGGACTTGTCTTTGGGAATGGGCTTGTTCACAGGCACTGTCATGTTACGCACACTCTCTCGGATGATTTGCCGGATGGTGCGAAGGAAGGCGTTTCGAAATTCGCTGGTACTAGAACAAAAAAAAAAAAAAAATTAAAAAACCCGATCCAATATTTTTGAAACAGAATGAGCTGGAACCCTTCAAAAATCAAAGCATAAATTTTTATATTGCCTTAAGATTTTAGAAATTTTGAGACCAACGTTGAAGCAGAAAGCATCGGCGACTTATGCATGTTTAAAACTTTTCATTGCGATAGAGATTATGACATAAGAAGCAACACTTTAACGATTCGCACTAAATTATTGTTAATTTTATCTTACAAATATGTGCGGAAGAAACTTAATTATTCGCATATTTTTTTGAAAAAATTAGACTGAAGAGAATAATTAGCGCCAAAAACTTAATGCAATGAAAAAAATTTCTTTTTAAAATTTTAATACCATTAATGCAGTAATAATTAGACTGAATATTTATGCTAAGATCAATACACGCACGCCCACACACAATTTGACCTTTGAAACAATTTTGCATTTGAAATAGTTAACGCGTACGAAATCCTGATATTGGCTCACCTATTAGATAACTGGTAGATCTTTTCTGATCTCCTTTGCAGCTGCGACCTGAGGTGAATGAGCTCCCAGAGAAAATGGGAATCTCCCTCCTTTACGCACCCTGCTCGCACTTGTACCTCCGTCACGGGGATGAGAACTTGGTAACGGATGATCTCGACTTCTGTTGACCCACTTTTACTGGAACCACCCTGCAAATCAACATCCACTCGTGACTATAGCAAATCCATTGTGGTACAAATGTTTAAAAAATTCCCGACAGAATTAAAAAATTAACAGAGTGTTGTTATCTGTCGGAAAGGGTGTATTTAATGTTCATATTTAAATATGAAAACCCAATTCTGTGAAACATATGAGTTTCACAAAAAAGAAGATGGACTTACGAGCCCTTTTCCAATGAGTTTATACATTACAGAAACAAAAGGTTATTTGAATTGGAATGATTTTTTTTTCAAAATGTCTTTTTATCACTAAACAAGAATTTGGTTGCATAAATATAAATAATTATTCCTATTTTTCTTGAAGTTATAAATCATTATTTTTTCGTTTATTCTAAAATTTACTTTTTCCATTCTAATTTTTGAATGTTGTTAATGCTTGTATAGTTCTTCAAAATTGGACACTACTTTTTATTCCGAAATTAAAATTACTTCATAATAAAGCTGTAACCTGTTCATTGTAGAAAAATATTCTCGATTAGTGTACAAAATATCTTTTTCGTGTAAAATTAATGTCTCCTTACTTATAAAATTATTTTTCCAACTTAAAATACCCAGTTTCAAATATATATCTGATTTCTTTAGATTAAAATAGCTCAAATACATATACCATTCTGTAATTTTAAAGAAACGGTTGATGAGCTATAAACTATTTGAAATTTAAATTCTTGATGTTAAATTAATTATTGTTTTTCTAGTACATCTCACAATGCCATTTTGAGGGTTTTCTTGTCTTGCATTAAAATACTCAATAAAAAAATTGTGCATTTTTAAAAATATGAAAATTTATTTTATATTTTTAATTAGTTTTTAAATTTATAAATTACAGATTTTTGGATCAAAACTCATAAAAAACTCCTCGCCAATTGAAGGAATAAGGTTTGAAACATCATTATTCCAAATTTTATCCAACTCCATTAAATAATTTTTTAAATAAGAAGTAATAATTAAAACTTTTCGAAGCACAATGACTTTCCCTTTTTGAGGGGACATCTCAAAGCAAAAAAAGATTCTTTGGCAGAACTAGAAAATTCTTAAAATGGAAAGGAAAACAAAGCATGTCTTTAACGTTGTTTTAGTTTATTTTCTTTATTTTTTAAAATAAATGCTAAGGTAAAGGAAATGGGCAAGTCTACTCCGGTCAGATTTCAAGCGAAGTTTCTATTCAAGACGAATGATTGTTGATTCCTATTATAAAAATGATTTGTGAAAATTTTAATAAAAAATGTACAGAAGCAAAACATATAAAAACTGAACATTACTGAATGAAAAAAAACTTCTTTGCGTGTGGATAATGAAGGGTCATTAGATATTTCTATAATGTCCTTTTTAAAAAAATGAAAAAAAGGTAATTATTTAAGAAAAAGAAGTTAAGTGCCTTAAAACTTTTAAAAACGATTTAAAAGGCCATTTTGTGGAATTTTGAACATAAAATCAACTAATCATGATGTTATTTATTTTTCAATTATATCGAAATTTTTATGAAACTAAGCATCTCACATTAATCCTTCAATTACTCCATAAACTTGAAATTTCCATTCGCTTTATCAAGTATTAATTGTTGAACTTATTTAAAAAAAATTGATATTTTAAAAATAAATGTCAAAAATATATTCTTTATTTATTGTCGATTAAATATAACAATAAAATCATAGATTTTGAATTTTTATTTTAATTGCATCATTTCTAATAAAAATAAGTATAAAAAACAAAGTAAAGTTACCGAATTAATGACTGAAATGAGAATTTGAAAAAATGTAAATGTTAACAGAATTACCTATTTGTTATGTGTACATATATTGAATCAGCTTCTGAATGTCTTATTTTGTTTATTTTGATTCGATTTGTGTCAGATTTCATATCTAGGGATTTCTCATTATGAAGAATTAATTTTTTTTTAAAAAAAGGAAGGGGAGCGAGGAGAGTGTTGGAATAGGAAAATTTGAAGAATATTCAAATATAAATATGTAGACGGTTCATTATATAAAATAAGTTTTACTTATTGTTAAAAAAGCCATATTTCTAACTCAGATGACATTTTTCTCTTTAATTTAATAGGTGAGGAGTAATCAAAAATTCTCCAATATTTTTTTTGACAGATTGAGCAAAATATATTTGTTTTTTTCTTCGCACTTCTAAAGGAAAGCAATAGGAATTTGATGATATCTGAACTGAAAAAAATCACTGCAAATAATGAAATGGCGGCTTCCAAGCTTCCATTAAGAATAAAAGGCAATTAAGAATAAAAGAGCTTTTGAAATACAGTAAGCATGTCAAATTTCCAAAATCACTTATTTTTCAGCCTCAGATATTCATATCGACTTTTATGCTTTCGTATCAAACGAAAAATAATACTACAATGTAAATATTTTTTTTTATTATTCAAAAATAAAGTTTTTTTTTGATAGAAACATTTTGTATAATATTTTGAAAAATTTGTTACGCATAAAGACATATTTTAAAAAGAAGAATGGTCTGTAATTGGAAAGATCAAGTGTTATTCGAAGCAGTTTGAAACCAAACTGTTGTAAAACCCCAGTTGAAGAAGTTACCATGAGTTTCTTCTTCTGCCTGATCCTCTCTTTGCAGAGAAAAACGACGGCCGCCTTGAAGACGAAGCACATGGCATGCAGCTCCAGACCTTTCTTGATTTTGCCCAGGAACTCGGAAATGTTGAGCCACTCCACTCCGCCGTAATACAGAAGCTCGCCGGGGCTCAAGTCAACATGCTGTAGAAGAAAGAGAGAAAAAAAATGATCTTCAGTAGCACAGCGTTGTTCAAACTAAGCTTTACCAACTAAAAAGCTCTGTAGTGGTTTCTTTTAATTGAAATGATACGGAAGTTGAATTACAAATATTTCAAACAATGCACTTACCAAAGTTAAAATTGTGAAGGATAAATGAAAAGGAGATAAGCATAAGACAAAGGATATAGAAAATGTGCTATAAATTTTATCTATTAAGTAGCGCCGTTATCAAAAATCATCTGCCATGATATCAGAGGATTGATAAACAATGGCTAATTTCTTTTGTCTATAACTGAAACGAATGCTAATCAGTTTAAATAGAGTAAAGGTATCCCCTTATGAATGATATTTAAATCCTGAATGCGAGGGTAATCTCAAAATTTGATAATTTTAGAAGTTATCAACAGAACATTTTACTTTTGCTCATTAGGATAAATTTGATTCTCTGCAAAATTCGCTAAAAAAAGACATTTTTTATGCTTTTGAAGAGCTTCATATAATCTTTTATTTCTCAAATTTTGTGTGTATTTTCTTTCATTTTTAATCTTTTAATTAATTGTTTTATTTTTTATTTAATAATGTGTGCATCATCTGAAATACTGGTTCAGAATACATACCATTTAAATTAATATGCTTTTTTCAGTCTGAAATCTAATTTGAAAAATCTAGCATGAAATGCTTAGTTAAATAAAGCTTAGTTTGGAATAATTCAAACAGAAACAGTTATGCGACTTGGTTCTTATAGTATCACTAAAGGAAACAAAATTTTCGTATAATTTATTTTGAAGCCATTTTCAAATTAAATAAAAAAACATTATGATTCAGACCTTCTTGTGCCCTTCATTCTCCGTACATTTTAAATTTATTTCAAAGCAGATTGTATGGATATATAAATGTCTAAATCAGCAGAGATTAATATAAAAATGCTTTCAAAAAATGGTAATTGTAAAAAAAAATGCCTTCGAAATGTCTTCGAAAGAATACGTTATTTCGTACTGATAACAATTCTTTTTGAATAATGAGAAGTAAATAATTCTCCTATTCTGGCTTGATTAAGATAATAGAATAGTGTAAGATGTTTTATATACTGTTAATTATAAAAAAGTTTTATCCAAAAAATTTTATTAAAGGATTTAAAAAAAAAAAGCGTATTGTAAATGAAAGTTAGCTATAATAAAAGCTGTGATCAGTCAATCTAAAATAGAAACGGGTGATATCTAAGAAAGTCCCAAAAATTGTGGCAAAAACCTTGCAGCCAGATATATTTCCTAGTTTCTTTCGAATTTTTTTTGAACATTTCTATATTAAAGTTTGTTAAATTAGGTGCTGGACTCCATGAGTTGGAAACTGGACTATTTTGATTGAGATAGGATACTTGTGATAGATAAGAACATTTTCATTATAAACCATTTAATTCCATGTCTCATAATATAATATATTTTTAGATTTTTCTTTCTTTTTTCTTTTTTTATTTTTTGAACCAATAATTTTTAGTCAATTTTCTCGTTCTTAATCCACTCAGTTTTGCATTTCTCCTATTTTGGTCGACTTAAATGAAGATTTTATTGATTGATTATTAATTTATTTAATTGATTTTTTTCATAATTGTTTTCGCTTTTATTATTTATTTCCTAGTTTTAAATTCTTTAATCTAAATGTTAGTGAATATATAAATATAAAACATAAATTACTAAAATAATTTGAAATATTGAAATAATTTCAAAAAGATTAAATATTTTGGGGAATAAAATAATTATATGTACCAGAAATAAGAAATTTTCCTAAGCTGCTTAGCTTAATTGTACATTTTCTATTGCAAGTTACTCGTACAATTATTCTTTTCATCTTTATCACAATCCTAATATAATCATTAGAAATTTCCTTATTTGCTAGCTTTTTCCCATTTTAAAATCTCTATGTTCTTTTCCTTTCACTGATTATTGAAAGTATTATACTGAAAATTATATTAATTTATATAATAATATAAATTATATTATTAATTCTTCCTAATGGTTCTTCTTTTGGGATATCTGTTTTTTTATTATCTAAACTTCTCTTATTAATTACTAAATTAGTAAAAATGATGTGACATTTAAAATTGTATAACTACTTGATTTAACATATTGTCACAAACGATGTATCTCAAAAATCTGGCCTGAAATTATTTTTTTAAACAATGACGTTTCTTAATAAATTATTCTAATATAAATGTAGAATATTTTCTCAACAATTAGAAAAAATCATAATATCTGTTAAATCGCATTAACTCTCCGCTTAGCTTTACACAAACGTTATTTATTTCACCAAAAAAATTGAATTCCTAAGCAGGAAGCAATGAATGAATGAGAAGATTATTATGTTAGTTATTTTAATTTTCGACAATTTAAAAATCTTGAATTAATGATAAAAATATTATTAAATTAACAAGTTTTATTAAATTTCAAAAACTTTAAAAGCAGGTAGCAAAGTAGTGACCCAAATGAAGGATAAAAATTGTATATTTTTGATTAAAAAAAGGGAAAATAAGAGGAGAAATTATGAACTCAAAAACAAGCCTGTGTGTTTTGATTCTTTAGATTTTCAAATCATTACAAATCGTTCGAATAAATTATACATAGCTTGTCCATTCGTGGAAAATATTGGTGAAAAAATTAAATAATAATAAGAAACCAAATAAATAAATAAGTTTTTGCTTGAAACCCCTGAAGAATGTTTCAAGTTGCGATTATATTTATATACCAACATAGTGTCCTCTCCAATCAATGTCCAGCAGCCAATTTCTAAACGTTACTGCTGACTTATAATTCTTGGTAAAAATTGCTTTAAATGTCGTAAATGCTTATATTTTACGTCAAAAATTATACTGAAAAAATTACGAAATCTAAATTTTTATGTAGTACCTTGTTTTTATTAATCATAATAAACAACATATCTTTTGGACCATTAATATAAATAGAAATAATTCCACTTTCTGCCACTGCAACTGATTAAGTTACAAACTTTTAAATATCAATATTTTAGATCATTTCAACGGTTACCTCAAGGAAGAATATCCAGTCTACACATTTTGCTTCTTTTAGGCAGTCATTGATTGGTCTAAATTAAAGAATTTCAAAGCTTCATAACTCGATCAGCCGGTATTGAGAATAAAGAAATTTTTCTATTTTAGATGTTAGAATGCCAAAACTATTTCTCAAAACATGATGAATATGAGAATCATATAACAATTTAAAGCTCGTAATTTTTAGCAGTTGAAATAACTCGAAATATAATTCTTTAAGTCGTTTAAAACATTTTTCTATTTAGAAGTTTGTTTGTCGAATATTAACTGTTTGTAAATTGATTTTTGAACCAAGATTAAAGAGGACTTTCTATAGACAAAAGATGATGCATTAATTTCACAGTATATTTCTCAACAAATTTTAGGAATATATACCTGTAAAAATACAAATCATGTATCAACCAATAATTTCAAAGACAAAAATGTGAGTTGCTGGTTCTTACCTGCCTAGAGCTCTTGTAATGCTGCCTGGAGAGGTGATCGAAAATGGCGCCGTATTCTTCATGAATCCTCTGCATCTCGTTGATATGCTCTGCTACCCGTTCCATTCCCTTCAGAGCCTCTGTAAGGCATACAAGATCTCAGATTGCATTCTTCCTTAGTTTTTTGAGGAAGTATTTTAAAGTGACAGTTTTGAAAAATTGTAATGCAATTCTTAGACGTTTGTCATGAGAATATAGTATATGCTACAAGTTTATCTGAATTTAAAATCTTAATATTCTTTAGCTTTACTTTTATTTTTCGCAAAAAGAATATTGATAACATCATTTTAAAGCACACGTGTTACGTAAAGAATAATCCCAAAACTGACAGTTAAATTGAATTTGCTGAAAATGATAGATGTATGAAAATAGGACATGAAGTGTATTTTTACTATATGATAATTAAGATAGCATACTATTAGAAAAAGTATCAAAAATTGAAATCAAATTTTGTATCATTTTAATTCTATTGTATTATGCAAGCACTAAAATCACTAATTATAACTTTTACTTTTTTTAATAGGTCTTGTTTACTGTTTTAAAGATTGTCTCTATCATTTTCATAGTAAACACAGATATTTAAATTTCTTTTAAAATTAAATTCAGAATTAGAGCCTTTTAAAAATGAATTTCAAGCATTTATATTAGTAGGAAGCAGTTTTCAGGTTGTGAGGGAGTGGGGAACCCAGAGTCGTTTGATATTAAATTAAGTCGTAGCTTTAAAGCCATTAGAATGCTATTTTTAGACCGAATTACACTTTAAACCACAATCAGAAGTCGGAGACTGAAACTGTACTCCTTTTCCACAAGACAGAACGCCACCTGGTGCGTCAAGAATGCTGGCGTAAAGGCCCATATTTGTATTAAATCTTTGACGGAAATGAGCATCGAAGTTGGGATCTTTAAATCTCGATGCCGAAGCTCTGTAAGGTTCGTGTGACACTCCATCATGTTAGCTTCAACAAGGTCCTTACCCGAGAGGTGTAGGTGCTCTTGCGAATTGGGGTCGGTGAGATGCTTGAGCTGCTGCAAAAGCAGCGGGTACTTGAGGATCCTCTGGATGGGCTTGATGAGGTAGGACTCGAGGGAGAACGAGTGCTGGCCCTTCGGATTCCGAGACTGCAGGAACTCCAGTAGGGCAGAGTTGCTTTCTCCAGCAGCCGGACAGACATGGTCCTTGTTGCGGAGGCCTGTTTACGAGAGGAACGCGAAAAAAAAAGAGTTAAATAAAAAAAAGCATGGTAATAGTACAGACCAGTAAACATAAAAATGCAACAGTAAAAGTATACATTGGAAAAGAATTCATACCTTTACATTTACTTGGATGCAAGACTTTCTGAGCTTTCGAATGACTAGCACAAAAGGAACTGTACAATTTGAACTGATCGGCATAGTAGAGAAAAGAATTTCCTAGAGCGAACAAAACATTCTGAAAAGACAAAGATATTGCAGTTAATTTTTTGATTTGAGGAATCCACTTTATACAACAGTAGTAAATGACATGGAAGTGCGGAATAAAAATTTAGATTAATTAAGAGGAAATTTTCGAGAATGTAAATTTCGTCACGGTAATGTTGATTTAAATTGCGTTTAGTAAAGGAAGGACTAGATAAAGTATTTTAATTTTATTTGCTACAATTATGGTAGTTTCAGATGAAATACAGTTGTATGATTTATTTTTTTGAGCTTCCGTAATGTAATTTGTAAAAATATCAAAATATTCATATTTATAAATGATTTTTTAAATTTCTTTTTAAAAAATTAAACAGGACGAGTTTTTTGGCCAAAGGCTGAAATTCACCCACACACGCACGCACATACACATTAAACATGGTCACGATCGTGGAGCAAATTTTAATTTCAGTTAAAAAGAAAAAAAACTGATTGAATCGTAAAGAAATCTTCTGATATCTCATAATGCCTCAATAATTCAAATGTTATTATTGGGTTGATTAATCATTATCAGGCGTTTCTTCAATGTGCTACATTTTAATAAAAATTTAGGATATTTTATAAATTTATGAATGATATTCCTTTTATTAAAATACGTGTCGATAACACATTCGCATTTGCCATATTATACTGCACCACTTTGAGAAGGGATGGAAAGCAGCGTAGTCAGTTAGCGATCTCAACGGGCTAATGGTGAGGGCACAATCAGCTAAAGTAGTTGCAAGGAATGGCCAGTCCATTTCAAATTTGGTGGCAATAGCTTGGAAGATAAGTCAGAGAGAGGTCGACCATCAGACTTCGACAGCAAGGCGATTTATGAAGCTGTGGAAAGAGACGAAAGCTTGACAACTCGTTTCTGGCAGACAGCTTTAATGTGTATTATTCTACTATCGTTCGATTATTGAAACCGTTATTGAAATAGGTGATGATACGTTCCGGATTAATCATTTAAAATTTTACTACTGAATTTTCAGGTTTCTTTTTTATAATAAATAGCATTTAAGAACGCCTGCTGATATAGGTGATGACTACGTTCCGGATTAATCATTTAAAATTTTACTACTGAATTTTCATGTTTCTTTTTTATAATAAATAGCATTTAAGAACGCCTGCTGATATAGGTGATGACTACGTTCCGGATTAATCATTTAAAATTTTACTACTGAATTTTCAGGTTTCTTTTTTTATAATAAATAGTGTTTAAGAACGCCTGCTGATATAGTTTTAAAAAGCTTGATAACCACGCACCAACCCAATATTTTTTATTTATCGTTATTCTTTTGTTCCCTTTCTTGTGCTTATTTATTCTCTAAGAATCTATTATCGTGCGTACTTCTCTTCTTCTCTCTCTATATATATTAAATTGCAATAATTAAAGATTTCCTAAAGAGTGTCAAAAATAAATATGATGTTATAAAGCAATATATTAAGACAATACTCATTTTTATGTTTGTGTTATTTTCTATATGAAAATTACGTTTGATACCGAAGTATGAGTTTTTCTCTTTGTGCAGTAATTTCCCCCTTAAAATGTTCATTATTATCATTCACGTTGATATCAGAATATATGTAAATTTCATACGAATATAGTGACATGATATTCAACTAAAGCACATATTCAAAATTGACAAATATTTAACAACGGGATAAATTTTTTGAAGTTTGCTTAGCTGAAAAGAGGATTTATAAAAGATTTGGAATGTAAAAACATACAAAAGAATTGCTAAAAACGATGAAAATGTTTCAAAATCTTAAACTGAGCTTATAAATATAAGAAATAAAAAGACAATTGTTTTCCATACTTAAGTTAAATGCCCTTATTAACTTAACTTTAATAGTCTAAAATCTAACGATCCAGAATTTGTGATTTTGAATCTTTAACAGAAATTCCATGGTTAAATTTACATAATTTTTGAAGAAAACAAGTCTAGTTTCTGAAGTGTTATTCGAAGTTGTCAAGGACTTTCAAAAACGTCCCAATTTTTAGATTTAAGTTCCAGCATTGCTGACAGCTTCAACCTTGCTAGCAACCACTTTCCTCCTTAAATGTACTAAAGAAGCCTAAAGTGGATACTTTTTAAAAGCAGAGCTATTTCTGAAGCAGGCGAATCTAATTTTTTATGTCTAAGAGGCACTCTGTTTTTAATAAATAATATGTCAGAAGTAGCCTTTAAGAAAGTGATGTTATCTGTTCACTTATTCCGAGACTCTAATGAATTTTCTATTATATTTTTGATGGATATATTCTAGAGAGCCTTTTTTAAATGGTACTTATTTAAACAAGGGCTATTTCTTAAGAAAATAATTTTATCACTTTTCTTTGCAAAAATATTTTAATGTCTGATGAAAATAATTTTAAAAACAATACTTCAAAACAAATATTTACTACGCTATGAATACAAATTAAATATTTTCAAAGGTTTTTAATAACATTTATTTTATATTGAGAACAAATGTAGTATGAACAGCAATGAAAAAAAAACCTTTTTTTATGAAAGTATAAACAAAATACAAGTTAATTTTGGCCTAGAACACTTCAAAATGTTTTATAAAAACAACTTGTTATAATAGTAAATCTAAACAGATTTTAATGCATTACTGCGCGGCCACAGCCGCCTGTGACTGTCCCAGACTTGGAGATTACACTTCTTGAGGAATGGAACAGTATTCCCCAAAGTCTGATCGATAACCTCATCGCATCCATGGCAAACAGGTGTGCAGCAGTCTTAGGTGTTCGAGGTGACCACACGCCGTATTAAAACTCATGCATCATGTCTATTCAGAGCTTTTTTTTTATCGTTTACATGTAACCAAATTGTTGCCCTAAATCATCTTTTCATGTTTTTTCCATATTTTCAAACAATTAAAGCTTAATTCCACATTGTTTTATTTTTTTTCTCTGTATTGCGCATGGATACGCGTGTACTACCCATTGTATGCCAATACGTGGCTGTCTCGCACGGTTTTCTTGATTTTTAGGCTGGCTCCCCTAATTGTTTTGAGCAGTGTAGTAAAATTTTAGTACTGTCAATGACGATAGTACATGGTAGTATCATAAAGGCCCTTTCTTCACGGGTTGTCGATTTTTTTTATTATTTTTAATTAATAATTTCAAAGTAAGATATTTCTATTGAGTCAAAATCAAGTCAAAATATTTCTATTGAAATATTTCTATCAAGTCAAAATATTTCTATTGAAATTTTAACAATTTTTATTCATAAAATAACTACTTGATCACATGATAAATGAATTAACGGATAACATTTTAATTGTTATATAGACTAAAAATAATTTAAAAAAAAACTCTGATAGTGATAAGTAATAACTGTAATATTAACTATTATAAAATTACCCATAACAATTGTAATTTTGAATTAAAATAGCTATAAGATTTTAATTTATTAAATGAGTAGAAATCACTCATAAGCGAATGAAGAGTTATTAATTTATTGACTACATAGGAAAAGTACCAAAACTGGTTTGTTACTTAGCGAATCTCTTTAAAATGCATTGGTTTTGTAAATATACACAATCAAAATTTATTCAAAATGTCAAAGTGTTTTTTATTGTTTTTAATGACTTTATGATAGCTATGATTTTTGTTTTGGTATTGTGTAATTAAATAACATATGCAGGAACAAAATTCAAATTCAAATTAATCACAAGTTAATTAAAATTTAACACATACAGTGAAACGAATAAAAAATAAAATATTCTACACCAATAATTTACTAATAAATATAAACTATGAATAAAAATATATACTAATTTATCCTATGGTTAGGTAACTATAATTTAATAATAATAATTAAATTTGTTATTGCGCCCTAAAATTATTATATTGATTAAATATTAAATTTTAGTGTAACATGATTAAACATTTAAAATGGATGGGATATTTCGTGGATAAAAATGATTATTACTGAAATAAATTTACATAATAAATCTTTAGATTAACCCTTAAATTGAAATGATGAGTCCAGCTCATCGTGAAATTTCTTGAGTGAAGTGATAATGACGACCTGCACTCGCTAGAAATTATTGAGTTGATGCTTTTAATAAAAAGCTTTACTTAAAAAAACAACCGTGCTTTATAAAACGTTTTATTTATGAAAAACAAAATTCATTTTATAAAAGTCTTTATTTACGGAAAAGTGTTTATTATATAAAAATTAAGTTTCTACACCAATATTTCTTCTTAAAACTAAGGAAATTAAATTGTCTGCCAGAGAAGTGCCGATTATAAATAGATTGCAACTCAACGGGCTAATTAAAATAAACTCATATATGATCAAACCCTCTTCGGTTGGTTAACGAACACCTAATCTACCATTCCTGCCGTTCATGTATCTCTGAGCACCCAAAAACATTTATTAGTATATATGCCAAAATTCTAAGGATTACTATTTCTTAGAAACAAATTGATTTTGTAGTTTTATATTTCGATGAATGAATTTTCGAGATATACTTCTAATATTCTATGTATAATTCCGAATTGAATTTCTTACCCACCGGTTTTACTTTTTAAGAATACAAGTCCTTGTTTCTCTTTATATAAACAGAAATCTGATATCTGTCTTCCGATATCCGATGAAGAAGCAACGACAGTTTGATTATCTGTAAGAGCATCAGGCTGGATGAGAGCTCAGACGTCCTTCTCTTTGATAGAGATTCTATAACTGCTGTTGAATATAAGGATGAAATTTTGAAGCTCTACAATTACCCCTCTAGGGCTGCAGTTGTACGATTTCATTTTATGCATGGCTACATTTGTTTACATAACGCACATCAGGTAAGTGAATGTCTTGAGAGTGAAATTATTTTATTGGCTGAATGAATACCATCCAAATTTTCAGACTTGTAACCTTATAGCACATCTGAGAAGCCACGGAGAGGACTTATACAACACGCCCTTTCCTTTAGGACGATCATGAAAACGGTTGACAGTAAGAGTCATTTGAAAGAAAAACTGTTTTATTCAATTCTCTTTTTTCTTCTTTATTAAATTATACTCTCCCTATATATATATATATATATATATATATATATATATATATATATATATAGTTCAAATATTCAATCGTTAATAAAATACTTTTTATTCATCCACTTAAGTTCAAGTAAATTTTTTTAATAAGTATTGATTGGTATTTGGTGTTAACACAGTTTTTTCAGATATTAATTCCTTAATTTTTTATTAATTAATTAAAAACTAACCTTCTCTCCCAAAATCTACATTTCACTGCCGTCAAATAAGTACCGAATTCAGTTTGCTGCCCCCCCCCCTACACTCATGTGGTTAGGCTTAACATGTTTTCGGCCGACTTTTTAAACGATTCTGTCCAATTTTCACGATGTTTAATGCATTTAAAATTAAACATCGTTAATGAATCGATTTTTCCGATTCATTTTGAAGTATTTTCGAAGTAAAATAGTACAGAATAAAGAAATACAGAAAAATTTATTCGAATTAAAATATTACAGAATAAAGAACATTAAATATTTGTAATCTGTATTGCGTTACCTCAACTGGTATAGGAAATTCATTCATTTTGCGTTGTCACAATTTTCTTTGAATCTCGATTGGTGTTGAAAATTCAATGCTAGTAAAAATTTTTGATCAATTATTTATGGTAACTCTAATTGTTATGCTTTGATAGCCTGTTTGGCAGGGCGTTGTATTTATATCCCTTGGGCAGCGAGTTTGAATCGGCTGCCGAAGACTCCTTATTTGAGTAGTGGCTGGTGCACATTAGATCTGTTAGGGTCACAAAGTCCTCCATGTAGAGAATAATACCGCTGAGTGTCCTGAGCAAGAGGTGATCTTTCTCTGTTCGGGATCTAAATTACGATCTGTGGATGAATGAATGAAATGCATGAATGAAGTTCACTCCGTAAAAAGGGTTTGTGACGTGCGTGAGTTAGAAGTCAGATTTCTGCCCTCAAATGCTCAGGGTCATACCCTCGGAAACTACTGCACCCTTCCTCCCGTTGTAAAGCGGAACACGAAAACAACAGCAACAGTTGTAATTATTTAATAAAAAGTAGCTAAAATAAAATTTTTCATAATTACCTGAAGAAGAATTGATTTAAATTTTTTTTATATTACTTGTTTTTAGAATGAATATGTATTATGAGAAATCTATAATTGAGTATGAAATACCAGATTTTTTTTTATTTGTCCAATCTTATAATCTATATTAAGTAGATTACAATAGGAAGATTACCTCGTGCAATGGTTCTTATGATGAGACTTCAGGAATATATACGTATGACGCTTTGCTCATCTTATATTGCGAACAAGACAATTAGAGTATTTTTGTTTGGATTTTAACTGACTTGGAATACGTTTTTAGAAATATAAAAATTTCGGAATAGTTTCTAAATTGCAAATTTAGCTCAAAAGAGGTGGAAATTTTCATTTCCCTATAAATTTTCTCAATATTGAGGATACAAAAATAAACCCAATTGCTAAATTAGCTCCTCATTAAGATGAGAAACTAAGTAGGTTTTTCTATAATTGTAATATCTTAGAAGTTATGCTCTGAAAATTAATTTTCAAGCCCTAGTTTTGACTATATATTACATTAACAATTTAAGTTAGTCGATAGTAACTTAGATATAAAAGCGTCTACTTTTGCCTTCTGGTTGCCTAAAGGAGTTTTTAAAATTTAATTTGGGGCTGTCTATTTTATAGAATGCCCAATACCGATACAGTAACATTCGTAATTAAAAATACTGCTAGAGAGATATATTAATAGAAAGAAATTAGGAATAAAAATGAGTTAGTTTTCTGATCCTTGTCATCACTTGGGCTGAACGATAATCAGATTTCAATATTGCAAATAAACTAATATAACTCGGGAATAGACGACTATTTTTATTTAATGCAATAATAAATAAACATACGCATAATAATGTTAACATACTGACTTTTAAAAACTTTCCATAAATTCATTCAAGTAGGGATTTTCAGATATCTTGCTAACTTTAATTTATACTAGCCGCCTTTGGTGACCAGCCGGTTCGCCAATATTAATTCCGACTAAAGGGTTCAATCAATTTTTTTTATGTATAACTTGGTCTCATAATAAGTTTTTCAGCAAAACAATTTTGAGCCTCGAATTTCGATAGTCATATAATTCACTTATACTATTATATAGGCCTTAAGCTGTCCTATCTTTGTTACTCCGTATCTCTCTCTGATTTTCTATTGGTGAACGTAAAATTCAGTTTTAAATTAAAGTGAAAATAATGAAACTTCAATTAATATAAAGACCTCTTTACTCAATCCAAGCATGTCCTTAAATAAAACTAAGCACTGAAACCATAGTAGTCCGACCTTGAAGTTTTATGTTCACTACAGAAATTGAAACATTATAATTTTTTTTTCATAATTTATAATATCTCAAGGAATTATACAGCAAATATTTCACAGATTAAATGAAACATTCAGTTTTTAATTGTAATTTTAGATGTATATAAATGCTCTCAATAGTAACATTTTTTTAGGTTTATGAGTATATATCAAAAAATTATGATTTAAATTCCTTTAGTCTTATAGATTCATATCTGTAAAATATTCTTATAGATTCGAATCTGGCTGATTTATTCAGTTCTGAATATTGCAAGTTTAGAACAATCATCATTATCATAATCTAGGCCAGTGGCGGATTTGGCGTTTCAGATGCCCGAGGCGCCCTTCAGTTTGAGGCCCCCCTCTCCTCCAGTAATATTTATAGTATGCACTCTTTACATATTTTTTTCACTTTATTAAGCTCTGGATCTAATTTTTTTTGTGTTAAAAAAAGGAGGGTGAGAATTAGGTACATAAAATTGCAAAATTAAAATCAATTTTTCCATACTACTGGACGGTATTTAAAATAATGATAAAGTACAGGGTGTGTTTTAAAAAAAAACGCGCTATTTTGTACCATAGTTACGCAATATTTGTCAAAGATACATGTCTGAAACTTTATTATGCACCAAATCATTTACTATAGAATGGAGCTAATTTTCTCTTTTGCTATTAAAAGTTCGGTTTTGTTTTAAAATGTTAGTAAAGTTGCGAATTTTAATAAATTTACGTTTTTCCCACTTTCTGAACAGTCATTTTCTAACTATTTCCAACTAATTAAACCGTTCTAATAAACAAACAATGCCTTTTATTGAAAAACTGAGAAAATGGGTCGATTAATTTGCATTTAATTATTTAATTTTGTTTGAAATTAAGTTCCTTAAAAATAAAATAAAGAAAAGGGAAAATAATAAAGAAAAGAAAAATGCGTCAACTAATATTGATACTATTATTTATTAAACATTAGATATATATTGAACTATAATAATAACAATGGCAGTTTCTTCTTTTCGTATATTAAAAACAAATTAAATAGGAACTTTTCTGGCTTTAGCTTTAGCAAATTTATCAATTAGAGTTTCATACTCTTAACAAATTGACAACATCATTTTCGATGAACATCATGGATAAGTAACTTAAATTTAATTGTGATAAAGAATTCCTTAAATAATTGTTTACTCTTTTAAGCACCGAAAATGAGCGTTTACCACTTGCATTACAAATGGGAATAGTTAAAAATATTTTTAGAATTGTCTCTACATTAGGAAATGTAGACTGCAGTCCTCCGATTATTAATTTGTACATATCAATAGGATTTGTAATTTTTCTTCTTTTATGAGGGCAATAAAATGTACAAGTTCATCTTTAAAATGTCTAGTCACAATATCATTTTCTTATTTTGCGCATATGTTATAAACGCAGTCATTAAATTTGACATCGTACATATTAAAATCAAAAAAAAAAAAAATCCAAAATCCAATAAAACCTCACTGTAAATCGCACTCCTTCGCGATAGATCTGCAATTAATACATTACAAATAACCTTGTGTACATTAATAAAAAATTTTTCTTTGAACTAAAATTTGTTTCGTTTAATGTTGTTTCATCAAATTGCAGTTTTCTTTTTCTTATCCGTGTTTCCCGATAGTTCCGGTTTTTGATCAATGCATTGGCGCCGATCTCTCGAAGTTGGTCCGGACAATCTTTATGAAATCGGATAGCGATTGTAATAGATTTGTTGTAAGCAGTAAATTATGCTGTGTATCTTGCAATGATTTGCTTGCACTATTTATTCTTTGCAATAATTTATCCCATAAAACAGTTAATAAAGCTGTTTCATAATATTCGAAACATTCTCCTAATTTTTTGCCTCCAATTTGCTTACAGGTTTTTCAATATCCGACGTGATAATTTTGGTTAGAACTTCTTTAATATTTTGATAATTACTTTTTAATGCAGAAAATGCGTCTGCTCTTGATGACCATCTAGTGTCACTTATTCTTTTTAAATTTGGAGATTAATTTTCTAAACTATTAGTAAGCATATTCCATCGACGAGTAGATGTCGGGAAATATACATATTAATTCTGAATAAAATCAAAATATTTTAATGCACCAGAACATGATTCTGCTGCACAATTTCCTATTAAATTTAATGAATGGCTTGCGCATAGTACGGAAACGGCTGTATTTATGTGCTGTTTTAGTCTTGCTTGCGGTCCACTGTATTTCCCTGCCATATTTGCCGCGTTATCGTAGGTTTGGCCCCTACAATTTTTAATATCTATAGACAAATCTTTTAAAAACTCAAGAATTATTTTTTCTAAATATTCAGAATTATGGTTTTGAATATTAATAAAGCCGAAAAATCTTTCTTTTATGTGCCCATTTTTACTAACAAATCTCAAAATACAAGTAAGTTGGTCTACGTGAGATATATCCGGAGTAGAGTCCACAATTATTGAATAATAAATTGCTTCTTGAAGTACAGCTATTAGATGTTTCTTAACTTCATCACCCATTAAACTTATGAATTCGTCACATATCGTGTGAGATAAATAATTGGCATTTCCACTCCCTGGATTGCTAAATTTTTCCATATGCAATTTTAGAAAATTCTCTAATTCTGCCAAATAATCAATGCAACTCAAGAAATTACCTTTTCGATTGGAAGTTGTATTTTCTCTGTGGCCACGAAATGCTATTCCTAAACTCGCCAACAATTTTACTGTTGCAATGACTCTCTGTAAAACAGCTCGCCAATAGTTTTGTTCCGTGTCAACCTGCTGTTCTAAGTGAGTATTTATACGTTCAGAAATAGACAAGCGTTTTTTGGAGTCACCATAGATTTGATATGGTTCTGTGAAGTTTTGTGACCACTTAAGTCTCTGGCTAAATTTTTCCAATCACTAAATCCTGTTGAAGATTTCGTGTACGCATTAGAAAACATTTTACAAACATAACAATAAATGCACTTGTAGCTGAATATACTAACCATTGGCGAAATTCTTTTGTGTCATTTGATTTAATACAATAAAAATTCGTTTCGGAGACATTCCTATAATAGATTCGTTTTCTGTCTCTGTATTTTACTTTAAGACTTGTAATATTCCCAATATTACAAGGCTTATTTATCAAATAATGTTCAATCTTTTTATCTGATAAGTTTGGTGGCCACAATGCAATGTCACTGGGAAACAAATACTTGTATTTATGTTTACCACAGTCAGAATCAGCTATTTTATTTTGCCGTATAAAATTACAAATTGTTGATTCTTGTGTTCCATTCTTAGATCGCTCATTAATTCACATTCTGCTTCGGCTAGCTCATCGTTTTTTTCTTGTGTATATTCTGTTTTAGTTTGTTCGTCTGTCTTTTTAGGCTTGCATTTTATTTCATTTCGCTCATCAATTTCTTCGAATTCATTTTCAACTTCAGCTTGCTCAGGGATCTTTTCTTGTGCACATTTCATTTCAGTACACTCATCAAACTTTTCAAATTCACATTGTATTTCAACTCGCTTATTAATTTGTTTCAATTTATATTCCACTTCTGATTGCGTATCCTTTTTTTCATGTGCATGTTCAATTTCAATTTGCTCATTGGTTCTTTTAGGTACACATGCAGCATCTGGTGGCTCAACTGCTCTTTCTGGCCCGTTTTCCATTTTAGCTCGTTTTTCAAACGTTATAATGAATTTATTGAGTGAATTTTGACATCGTTCAACATATTCTTCTTTTACTTTTTGCGTTTCGAAGCACCCGATTCAAACTTTCTTTTCGGTGGCATGGCTAATACATTCTTAAAAAAATTAGTCGCATAAAAAATATTAGCTGGACTTAATACCCGTTCCTTTGCTTCCAACGACGACGATAGCAAACCTCCGAGGAGGGGAAAGGTCATTTGGTACCAAAGGGGGGGAATCAAGAGAGGATCGAAGAGGAAGTGAACGAGACAGAAGATACTTGATCCATTTTCATGTTTTTTTTTAATTATTATTTTAATCCTTTCATGTAAAATAATATGATAATCTAGAAATGGATTATTTCCTGTAATCATTTCTACACAAACATCCTGATTGAAATACTTATATATCCGGTGTAGAAATGATTACAGGAAATAATAAATGCATATTTTAATATACATATTATTATTTTAGTGCTAAATTTTGAAGCCCCTTAATTTATGAGGTTCGAGGCGTGCGCCTCATGCGCCTGTTCGGAAATCCGCCACTGATCTAGGCCAATTATTCCAGCGTAACCCTGAATGGCTACTTTGAGATTTCGATAAAGTGATCTAAAATCGCCAGTTTTTATCGAATAGTTTTACTAAAATTTTCATAGATCGATCAGCTTTGATGAATGATTTAGTTGATTGGAGTGCCCCTTTTTTATTTTAAGGACTTATTGTCTCTAGAATATTTTGTAAAATATAATTCACAGAGCAGATGATATATGTAAAAATTTAATTCATCAGCATTTTTTCCCTCAATCTACTAATTATACAATTCACTTAGACCATTTGTTAAGAAATTTATGTTTCTCCAAAAAAAATTAAGAAATTAGATGTCGGGCTCCGATTACAGAAGATGCCTTGAAGATTTTAAGCCATATTTGCCTTAAATAAAAATGTTTAATTGGATTAGTAATATATGTATAGTGAAATATCATAGAAAACGTTTCCATCCATTTATTTCCCAAAAATATCATGTTTCATATTTGTTTCATTTTATGCAGACACGCGCCGAAAATGACATTTTTATATGTTTAATTTGGAATGATAGTTGATTTATTTTTTCTCACCTGAGAACATGATATTGTTTTGGTTAGAAAATTTTGATATCTCCGAAATATACGGGTAAATAATATTTTTATCTGATTTTATAAATTTTGCATTATTGATTTTTACGTATACTTGTTTGAAAGAAGATGCGTTTTCAAATAACTAACCTGGTTTTACCAGTATAGCTTTAATATTGCGTATGCTTAACGTTGAAAGCAGATGCATTTTTATTTCGCATGATTCATTAAAATGTGGAGATAATTTACAATCACGAAGGCGAATTCTTTGATTTGCACAATATATCTCCTTCACATAAGTAAAAGTAACAATTCAAAACATGTCTTCTTGTTTGAAAAATTTTAAAAAAAAATCACGAATGCAAATATATTTTATTTCTACTTATTATCAATTGCTTTTTGTTCGTCGTTTCTTTGAAATGACGTCATCTTCGAGTTCGTTTAAGATTTCTTGCTTTTAAATAATTAATCTCGCTCTCAGAAGATTATCGTTTGGTGCTTTTCTAAAAAAATTTTTTTAGTTTTAACTGACGCACTTTTGTAATATATTTTTACTTTCTATTTTTATTTATTTTAATTCTTTAACTGAAATTTTAATTTTGAAATTGCAAATGATCAAGAAAATTTTTTCTCTTACATTTATTGCTTAAAAAATATCAAATTATAAAAAACAATCAATCAATCAAAAATTATAATTATCACAAAAAATATCAAATAATAAATATTTCCTATTCATTTCATTTCATATAATCACGTGATAAAAATTATATTTTTCTCTTTTATTTTCGGTAGTAATTAACTTATTTTTAAATCAGAACTTCTGAAAATGTGATGGCAACATTTTATTAAAAGCTGATTTTTTTTTTTGAAATCCTCGAGAAGATAAAATTTTATTTTTATTTTATACGAAATAAATTGTTGAAAAAAACCCGATTAAATTAAATAATTAAAAATTCATTAAAAATAGAGTTTTAATTTATAGCTCAAAACATTAGTATCATTGAAAAGCTAATTTTTTGAGCTTTAACTTGATGCAAAAATCAATTTTGTTCTGTAATATTTTCGGAAGTTATAACGGATAAACTTCAAAATTAAGCTTATTTTTTAATTAATTAAAATTTTAATTAAAAATTCACAAAAGGGCTCCGAGGTGCACATTTCCGGCAACCAAGGTATATATATATTTACCAAATTTGGTAGATGTAGATCGAGCGGTCTGGCCTGTACAGCGCCAACACACACACACACACACACACACACACACACACACACACACACACACACACACACACACACACACACACACGTGCTTTATTATAAGTAAAGATTACAATCATATTCGCATTTTTCCTTCCAATGAAATAATTAAAACTTAATGATATTAAATTCATTTCAATAGATAATGCTCTGGTAGCGCTTCGTCTTAGTTATTTTTGCAGTTCTCTATACATCTTAATACAAATTTTTATTTGAAATATATTAACTGCCAATTAAATTTAAATATGCTAATAGAATTTTCATTCAGTCTAGATAAAATTATTTTAGGGAAGATACTTGAATATAACTTAAAACTTCAGAAACTACAGTAATTGAGTAATGTGTATGATGAATGTTAAATATTATATAAGAATAAGCGCATTTATGAAAAATATTGCAATATGGCAACAATTTTAGAAATGGTTTTCAATTCTATAAAAAACAATTAACGTAAATGGATAAATTAAAGAGAAGCGTTCTCATATACATGATATAAACTCAGCAAAAACTATATACATATATAACCTTTTTATAAAGTCCCGGTTCGGGCACGGTAGTTCTTCTGTGTGCTATCTGTGAGATGTGTGACTGTGACCTCCTGTAAAAAGGGGCTGTGCAAGCGACTGCGATGAGTGTATAGCTTAAGTCGTACTCTTGGCCCTACTTGAGACAAGAGACGCATAACTTCGGCTTAAAATCTGCTGATGATGCAGTATATGACCTCGTTACAGATGAAACGCTATAACCGAGACCCGTCATTTGCTATTATAAATTTAACCATCATAGATAATCAAATTATCCATGTTAGGCAAAAAAAAAAAAAAAACTCAGAAAAAAAAACAACTTGGGGCTACTCAAAGAAATCATGAAAGATCATGTCTTATTAAATTATTTTTACTTAAATAAATATAGAGTATAAAAACACAATGACCAGAAGATAAATTAAACATTAATTTCATCAATAATAAATTAATAGACGAATAAACATGGCGGCAGGAGACATTTCAAAATGCAATTAACAACGCTGCTTTTAAAACAAAAAAAATGAAATATGCATCTATTTACGAAAATAAATTTTTTACCAATTATCATAGGAAAAATCAAGTTAAATTTGAATGATAGCATTTTAAAATAAAAAAGGAAATCTACAAAAATATTCAAATAAAAATAATACTCCTACCAAACTAAAGAAGATAAACCTTTGTTCTACTTTTAACTCAATATCCGATGTAACTGCAAATGAGTCATCAAAAATTGATTATGCCAAGTATTCTAGTATTTTTTTATTCGCCAAAAGAAGCTCAAAACACTGCTTAGTCATTGATTCTGATAATATCTCTCACATATTCAAAGCCAAATATATTTCCACAGAAATAAATAATAAGCAAATGGCATCAGTAATCGTGGCGAATGGCTATAAAATAGGCAATTCAAGGTCAGGGCAAAGTTCTGCTTCGAAATAAAACTTAGGGAATAAAGAATTTTTTTTGAATATGTTGTATACGTATGAGAAATAGAAACAAAATTTTCTATTGAGAAATCTGTTTCAGCGTGAATTTAAAAAAAGAATAAATGTAAAATAATGCAAGATGAAAAGTGTTTTTAGAAGGAAAGATGAAGCACTCTCTTTATGAAGTTATTTCAGACAGTTACGAAATAAAACTTCTGCGTAGATAGTATTTCATTGCGAAAATAAGAGTTGATTATGTATTTGGTACAAGTGACTTGACTACGAAAATTATAATTCTATTAAACAGTTGATTTTGGAGTATTTAACAAGCGTTATCAATATCTATAATTGTAAATATAATTATATGAAAATTGCACTAACTCAAAATTAATTAATATGCCATATGGTAAAACAGCTAAATGCAGGCAAAAAAAATCAAATCGAGCTTGCACTCTCTGATGCTTGTGTTCGAATTTAAAATAGTGAAAAATCATATTTCCCCGCTCTTGTTGATGTCTTCAGTAAAATCTCCATAATTTTGTGATTGTTAAGGAAAAGTAAAGTATTTACAAAACTAATTGAATATGTAGCTGTAACAGAATATAAATTTGGAATAAAATTAAAAATATTGATAAAAGAGGTTCAATATGTTTCAGCTGTCAGTGATTCTCAAGAGGTTGATCAATCTAATGAAAGATCTGGATTTGCCACAGTCTCTATCAGCCACAATCTATAATGACAATAAATCGTGTATAAAGCTGCAGAATCTGACAAGCATAATTCAAAAACATTTTGACATTCAATACATAAAGATGTAACATTTCATCATCTGAAACATCCTGAAGAGATTGGTGTGATCAAGCTAGTGTAGCGATTGAAAGTCGCGGTACGAACCTGCGACGTTTGGGCCTGTAGCCGAGTATCATACCGATCAAGCAAAAGGGACCCTTCAGCTCGAAGGATATTATCTGGGTTATAAGGCTGATGCTACACTAGAATAACGTGCTGTCAAACATCCTGATAAAACCACTGCCATGTCTAATGTTTAAATATCATCGAATCGACTTAGAACTAAGGTCTATCATCTTTCTTAGTAAGAAACCACCTGTTTATTACACCCGACAGATGGAGTTCTTCAATGTAGAATTCTAATCTTGTTCATCTTGTTCACTTAAATATTTATTTTTTCCATTTTATATATAATGTGTATGTTTTGCTTTGGGCTCATCCAATATATTGAATAATGTTTGTCTAAAAGTTACAGTCCATCTAAATGACTTTATTTACACTTGAATTACTTTTTTAAATGCCTATCTCCGCTACAGGAAATGGATAAGTGAATTATTTTTTCACATACCTATCTATAAAATATTTGAAGTTTTTACTTTAATATTTTAAAAATGAAAACTTTAAAGTGCATTTAAGATATTACAAAAATGAAAAATAAGTATTATTATCAGCACTCAGACAATATATAAACTTTACGCAACCAAATATGGAAACAACCTTTTAACAGAAAATGTCAAATATCTCCCTACCAATACAATCATGGCATATTAAACAAAATGTACATTCTGGATAATTTTCTATACGAAATCTATTCATGATATCAGAAGGGTTGTCACAGGGAATTTTAAAGCGCGCATAACCTATAATATAGTACATACAATCTCTTATGATCTGTTAGTATAGGTTATTAGCTTTAGAAAGAAATTTTTAATTTTCTTGTTTGATGATTGACTGGAAAATAAAATTGGGTGGGTCTTTTTTTCCCCATGAAAGCTTTCGAATAAGAATTCGATTAATATTTGAAGAAATAGTCTTTAAATGACTGGCTTCACTTCATTTTTGCTATCCTTTTTAGATCGAGATGTTTATTAGTTCTTGTCACAATTTTAGAGAAAAATTCTTCATTTTGAAAATCAGTATATTCCTTATAAATTAAAAAAAATCAGAAATTTGTGTTAAAAAAATATATTTTACTATTATTTATATTTTGAAATTAATTGACAGGAAACGAAATATCTGACCTTGAACTGTGCGGGGTGGTCGAACCTGTGAAAATCTGGCTCCGAGTTGACTGCCTCCTCCAGACTCTGCAGGAAGACCCTCTGGAACTGGACGATCTCCTGGATGTTGCCAAAGAGGGCGTTCACCTCGGAGTTGGACAGGAAAGTTTCCTTCTTCATTGGCTCCAGGTAATGTTCCAGGAGGCTGTTCAGGTGCTGCGTCAAACGAGAAAGCGAATCAGAGCAAGAAAACAGTAAGGTAAGTTAATTTGATTCGTGATGTGCTTGCCGAATCTAAATTTTTATCAGCTCTGGCACAAATTGCAACTATGACCCTACCCACCAAATTTACGATAATTTAAGTTTTGAATTTCGTGTAATACGTGTTTTATTGTGATATGTAACGCATGAATAAAAATAAGAATAACAAAATAACGAAGTAATTTGATAGTAAGTGAAGAAGCATTCATAATTTCCATTATCAAATTTTTATATAATTAAATGTTCGTTATTATTTGTTACCAATAGTGTTATTCTTTTATTGCTGTAGCATTTTAATTCTTCTGCAAAATAGATTCTTTTATCGTATTATAATTAATGTTTCTGAGTAGCGTTTGCAAATTAAATAATCGGTCTGTGAATCGTTATTCTGATTGCTATAAATAAAAATTCCTTCGTATCTGTTTGTGGGTATTTACATACGCACTATTCGTTTTTCACTTCATTTTTTAAAAATTAAATTTTATTCTCGTTGACGAACACATACTGCCTTGAGAAGTTTCAGATAAAACACAGGGAAAGCATTTTATATACTTGAGCTCTATTTGTACGTATATTTATTGGACATATTTTCATTTGGAAGGATTTTAAATATATAATAATCTAAACAGTTCTTAATATGCATCTCACTACGTTTTAAAATGGTGAAAATCAATCTTTTTTTGGAGTTGCTTTTTTGAGTTCACTTCGATATTTTTAAATATGTAATTCAAAGCATTCGCTGCCAATATTACTACAGTTGTCAAAGAAAAAAAATTCTCTTTATAACTGTCTTATTAATTATCGCATATTCATAAATTTGGTATCGATGGAAATGACTTACAGTGACAGATTTATTGAGATAAATGAATTGATTAATTGAGTTTATTCATATAAGCACTATTCGGAATACTATTTAGAAGTTTTTCCGTTACGGAAATTGAAATATTACAGTTATTCAATTCAGTAGGCCTTTTTATGCATGCGTATCAAATTTCGTTCCGGAATTCTTGATATATATTTAATTTTTTTTTTTTGCTGAAAACTTCACCTCAAAAGTGTCGCAGCTCACCGTAGACATATAGTAAATAAATCTCGGCTTGTTAATAAAAAAAAAATCAGATTTTCCCCATGTTTTTATTAACAGGAATATTAGCAGGATAGACAACACAAAGATTTATCCTTAATATGAATATGGTTTTTCAAAATACAAATATTTTTGGTTTGAATTCAAATATAGTAGCATTTTCTTAAATTTTAAAATCAATTTATCATTCGATTTTTTAGTTGATTCCGTACTAAGAAATTTCAAACACATCTTAATTGTAATGGCGAATGAAATACTTTAACTCGTATTATTTTTTAGGATGAAATGATCAGTGTTTATCTAAGAGTAGGGAGTTTTATTTTCAAATGGAAAGGATTGTTAATTGGACAGAAGATTTATTAAGTTTCAGTGGATTATTTTATTATGAAAATTATTGCACATCATTTTTACATAAAAATTCTCATATTCATGTTAAGAATTTTTTTTAAAAAAATATCTAATATGTGCTATTTAAGTAATTATTTCAGGATTTTATGAAATATAATAATTTTCTATAAGTGAATGAAAAAACTTTTGAAAATTATATTAGAGTTACCGAGATATTTCCGAAAGTAAATATTCATCTAACCGTGAAAGTGCTATCTTCAAAAACCCTATAACTCTAAAAATTATCATCATAACTCTCTAAAATTTTATTGAGATTAATTTTAAGACAATAAATCGATTAAGCAAAATAAATAAATCTAAGTGGAAGCATTTTGAGATGATTGTTAATTGACCTGTTAGCTGTTTGGAACATACCTACCTCCACGAGTCATTCCATCGGCTTCAAATTTATTAAAATGCGATAATAAATAAAAAAGTTATAGAGGTGTTCTATTTTTTTGTTGACGTCTTTATCCCTAGATAAATAGTTGAAGAGGTAGCTCATACTATTAATTTAGATTATATCTAAAGGCACATTTCGAATTACGTATCATTTTTTCTAAAAAAGTTCACATATTAGTTTTTTGAAAATGCCAAATTCCGTTTTTGTTATTTTAAAATTGATACCATTTTTATGTCCGCGGGTTTCTTAAAATCTATATAAGACTTGAGTCTGTGGACGAAGGCAAACAATCAAACACTTATATAAAAGGAGTTTTGAAGTATATGTTTTAAAAAGAAACATTTATTTCCTAATAACAATTTATACAGAGCTGAAGAAAATTTATATATTTGTGATTAAAATATCTAAGGCATAACTTGGTCAAAAGGAGATGTGAGTAGAATGTGAAGAATGAATGAATAAGAAAAAAAAGTTTTTAAAAGTGTGAGTTGCGCTTAAGAAATAGGTAAAAAAAATATTGGCAATATGCAGTGCATAAAGATTGTGTCGTGCTTTATTCAGAGTGGTTTGTTATTTTACTAACCTCGCCGTGGTGGACACGCCCGTCACATAGAAAGCACAAATTCTGAAAACAGTAAAATGATGTGTATGAGGCCCCCAAATTTTCATTCAAAGAGAGAAACAAATTTCATGCATTTTCCACATCAAGAACAACTTTCTCACGAGCTATAGAGGAGAAAAACATGCCACTTCACAAACATGCACAAAAAGACTCGCTCAAAAATATCAGGCTACAACAAAAACTTCACAAAAACACGACGACAAAAAGTTTGCATACAACCTCCTCTAGAGTATTTTTTCTCTTCTTTTCACGACATTTTACTCGAGTTTTCTTTCAATAGAAATCGCCTTATAAATTACTTGTTTAATTAAACTTATTTTGTTGAAAGCGGATACTGATATGAAAATATTTCATGATTAATCTGCGTAAAAATAAAGTAAATTAGTTATAATCTTTTCAACATGTAAGTGGCAATGTTTTTCATAATCTACTACTATTTTCATTATTTAAGATTTCACCAGTATCAATGGTTTCAATTTATATATTTGTTCTTGATCAACATTTCAAATAAATTAAAACGTACCATAATCTTCTACAAGATAAATTTAAACATTTTAATTTATACAATATTTTCAAAACATTTTGCAACTTTTATTTTTTGCCTATTTTCAGAATAAAGTATTCTTTATAAAAAAATAATAAATTTCAGAAAGTATTGTATAACACGATATTTAAATATGAATGGAATACATTCCATAAAACAATATTTGTTCATTCATTTAACTGACTTAAAAAAAGCGCAAAAAATCCGAAAATGAGTAAAATAGTCATTTAAATGTTAGTTTTCATTTATAATTATTTTGCTAAAAAGATTTGACCTCTCACGTATTACAATTTAAATTAAAGTGGAATAAGAGAGAATAAGATCCGAAAAAACATATAAATGAATATTTTTAGCAATTCAAATAAATTAGTTTCAAGTTTTTTCAATAATTTATTTGTGATGCAGATTAATTTTAAAATCTTGATGCAGAAAGTGACATGACATTTTTTCTCCCTCTTATTCCATAACGATTAACAAAATTAATATCTTGTTTAAAGGGTTCATTTTCTTTTGAATTTAAAACGAAAAAAATTATATATTTTATTTATTTAACTGCTGTAAATAGAATTTTAACCCTTTCTGTTTCATAAAGATAAGTTTAAAGCAGCAATTACAACACTTTATAGCAATTAAAAAATGACACAAAGCGATTTCTACACCAATTCAGGTAAGCCAGTAAACAATCACGAATTCTACAACACATCCATTTGAAATAAAAAAAAAAGGTACGAAATAGTAGAGCTCAGAGATGTAAAAATAAAAAAAGAAGATATAATGAAGGAATTTTTCACAAAACAGGTAAGAAAGTAAAACAAAGAAAGAATTTGAGGACAGACATACTCTCAAACACTACTACACTTATTTACACATAAATGATAATATTAAAAAATATATTAGAGAGTGCTACGTTCCAGAGAAAGAGTTCTGAGTGACTGTTTCAGGGTTTACCTTTTGCATTGCATCCTCATACCACTCAACGACTTCGCTCATGTGCTGCATTAAAAATGGGACAAGGAACCAGGTGTGAAAAACAACACGCACATTTTACACACACAGTTACACGCTGCAGTGGGACATTTTCGGCTGTTCAGATGCCATCTTGCTTTGAGTCAATTCTTCGAGTCAGAATATCGACTCGGCTGCGATCAAATTTGTAAAGAGCGCGGTACTACATGGATATGCTGATAGTCAGTTAAAACACAAGGCTTCAAAAGTGTACTATTTATGCATAAGCGTGGTTATTTAACACAGGCAACTTTAATTACAAGGAGTTTTTATGTATGATAGTTAAGCCTAATTGCAAACGGGGCAAGCAAAATCGGATCTGAATACACCAAAAATGATCACACAAAAGCTTAAAGACACAAATAAATAAAAAGAAAGCAATTCAACAACTAGGTATGCGGTTTCAATAGAAAAATATCGTCTTTCAATTTTTGTGTTTTAGTTTTCATTATTAAAATTATCGTGCCATGATCATCATCACGATCTTATGTTACAAAATCAAAATTAATTACTGTTTCTTACAAACATAAAATCGACGCAATAGCACTTTTGAGAAAAAAATTACGAGTATTCATGACTATCTAAATATTCAAAATATAATTTTTGAAAAAAAAGGGTTAAATAGGAATTTAATAAAAATGATAAATATGAATTTAATGAAATTTAATGAAGTTTCCCATCTTTTCTCTGTCCATTGCAACCGTGGCGCATTAAATAATTTCTAAACTTCTAGAAATAGGCATAATAGCTTAGGTGAAAAAAATGAAAACATATATATCTTAAATTACAGGTAATGAAGCTATTTCCTATAAAATTATGAAAACTAAATGTTTATATAATTCTCCAAGCCTATACCTCATATTTCAATAAAATGTTTTTCGTACAATTACATTTTAAATAAAAAAAAGTTTTCTTTCGCATTTTTGCTATCAAAACTGATCGAGTTGTGAAGTTTTGGATATTCCGACTGTAGCCTATTTCAACGGCTGTCTCAAAGATGATAATTCAATAAAGGGACTCCGTTTATTTGAAAGGCTGTCCAATTTTCTAAAATAATCAGAATAAACGTTTTATATTATTCAGTTTTAATTATAGAACTGTGGGAATAATTTTTTAAAAATATATGTCGAAATATTTTACAAATTATTACAGAAAAACTTTTTATATTTATTAATTAAAAGAATACTTATTAATTGTAACAGTATAAAAACAGTTCTTTAATATGTTTTCCTAACTTGAAATCCAATGGCTTAGAAATCAGTTATTGGGGCACGATTATAGTGGTATTTCATTAGTTGTATCATATATATTGAATTTTATTTTCCTAATAGAATATAATGTTTCGATGAAACTTCTTACAGAATATTCTTCTTTGCTTTCAACTAAAATGAAAATCTATATATTTAAAATATTTCTTTAAAAATATCTACACAATGCTGTTATAAATGTACTATATGTTTTTTTTTAAATAAAATATGTCTACAAATATCTCGCATACCTAGTTGCCTCCATGAGCAATTCACTACAGCCTTAAATAAAATACAGAGGTTTTAAAGCATGCCTTGATGCATAATTATTCAAGTACTACAAGCAGTAAAGGATTAAAAAAAATTATCGTAAATTCCAAAAGTTTTAATTCTTGGAATTACGAATCAAAATATTATTTTTTATATTCAGTGCCAGCCTTCAGAAAAATTTTGCCTAATTTTGAGCTTCTAAATTTTTTAAATCTAGTAAAGCTTTATAAAGTATAAAATTAACATTAATGCAATTTTTAAATTTTTTTTTTCCTTATAAAGATCAATATGATTTGGAATAAACCGCATCATTTTTCATTTCTGTTCTTTTAATACATGTTCTTTCGAATTATTTCATTAAGTAAAATTCTTCATTTTAAAAAAAAGTTTAACTTCATTAAGGCTAAAGTGAATTGTCAAATAAAACAATGCAGCGATGCCTTAACTTTAGCTTTAAAGATAAGAGGAATAAAACATCAATGGTAACTCTGAAATTATTCATTGAAATGATATTTTAACTACAAAAAGGAAATGGGAAAATATCAAGAGCAAACTTGTAACAATTTGTTAAGTAATATCAAATTACTCTTCGTTACATGTCACAAAAGTTTCCTTTTTAAATGTCAATGAAATCTTTATTACAGTTTTAGTGCATTTAAGAAAATGTCAAACTGAACTATTAGGCGAATAATTTTAAAAGTCATACAATGTTTCTTATTTATTTGTGACAATTTAAAATTACACAAATTTGAAAGAATATTTAAGTAGGAGTCTGCGATTAATATTATTTTTATCGAAGAAAAATAATCTAAATTTAAGGCATCGTTTTAAAGCATTTAGCATTTAGCACAAATAGTCGAGACGCATTTTAAGGGAATTCATTGATAAAAATGAAATAAAAAACGAAGTGCACCATAAATAAAATGAAGCATTTTTATTAGGTATTTTTTTGTAGATAAGTGCATTTAGTTATAATTATCATTTGAAAAATGCCAGCTTTTAATCTAAGATTTATTCGTCAAAACTTACAAAATTGAACATTAATTTATCCAGGGTATAAAATAAAAATTCTAATAAGAATTGGAACATTTAAGGTCTTATTAAATATAAATAAGTATTTTGAATTATATCAAGAATATATCTTTTAAAATATATATTCAAAATATCTCGTCATTAACTAATAATATATAATTTCTTACTGCTATAAATTCAAATGAATGAATTACTTTTGAAATAAAGAAAGAAAAACTTGATAATATTTCAGTAACCGGCATCATTCCTCAAAATGCGTTTCACCTATTTGGGCTTATAATCAATAAAAGTATATAATTACTAAATGCGAAAAAGTAATAAAAGAAAATTGCAAAAGCTTCCAAAATTTCGAGCTGAAAGCATGCTAATTTTAAAATCTAAAGCATGAAATAGAACTCATATTTACCTCTCAGCGTTAAAGAAAAAAACAGAAATATTATTAGGCGATTAATTAAATCATAGATATAAAATATATCATAAAATAAAGAAAAGTTTGGTCACGTTATCTTTAAGAATGAAACTATTATTTAAAAGCTACAAAGCTTATAGAGCAATTTTTTAACATTTGAATTTTTTTTCCGTATACGCTTGGTTAAAAGGCGATGGTATAATGCAAATTTTCCTTATTCCATGCTTATTTTTAGAAGAATGCTATAAATAACAAATGCTTTTATTTATTCCCTATATAATTTGAATTTATTTCTTTACGTTTGACACTAGAGAATTTTTTAAATCGGAAATTTCATTAACTTTAATTTAATAGAAAGTAAAATGATATTTAATTATTTAGATGAAATTCCATTTCTTATTCCTTATAATGACTCTAAAATATTCACTTTGTTACTGTTGATGATATCTGGCCAGCCATTATTCATATTTTTGCAATGTTTGGACAACAATGCCCATCCTTAGTGCCTTACAAAATGGTATATCCAACAATTTTAGAGCCAAACATAATTTAAAATCCACATAGCATATATGACAATAAAATGCTCGTTAATAGTAAGAACGGAGCCAGAATGTTAAAAAGTTCTTTGTAATTAATTTTGAAGACTTCCGTAAACCCAAAAAATCTTGGTTAGATGCTGAGGCCTAAATCAATAAGTACACACTTTTTTATAATGGTGATTATATTAAATGAAATTTTAAATACGCTAAAAGAATTAGTTGTACATACAGAATATATGCATGCTTATTATCCCGGCTTTACTGTTTATATATTATAGATTTTTTTTCTTTCAAAATGTGCCTAACAGTTTTGCATAGTGATTAAACAATATATAAAGGTGAAATGCATTTTCCTGCAGCTGAAATTAGAACTGTCAGAAAAAAGGAAAGAAAGAAAGGAAAATTGTGTACCTTGACATACGTCTTCTCTGTTTCGATGAGCTCCATAATGACTTTCCTGAGCTTCTCGGCCTCGGTAAGCTGTCGGGGGTTGAGGGTGAAGGAGCCACTAGAAGCGCTGCTGCCCGCCAGGCTGGACAGGCGGCGCTGCTCCAGAGGCATACGACAATATTCGGTCACCTGCTCGGCAGTCTGCAAAAATGTAAAAAACAGTTCGAAAGGATTTAAAAGCCTATCGTTTGGCAAAAAAAGGCCATGCAATCTGAAGCTGCCAGTTAAAGGTCAGATTAATGAAAAGACATTGCAATATTGATTGAATTTTCTCGAAAAACTTTATTTTCTTTTTAAAGAAATCAACGGTATATGGTTGATGAATTCGTCAAATAAAGTAGCACATATTTTCAGATCTCTGAACAAAATATTTCTTGAAAAGACCAATATTGGCTTTAAAAAATGGGCAACTTCTCAAGAGAGCGAAGAGATTCCTTCCTTTTATTGAATGGTAGAAAAAATGGTAATAGAGCCAATTAATATATAACAGAAACGAAATAAGTTGTGCAAAATGTGTAATGGGTTAAGAGTATTTAGCAGCACGGACAACTGTACCAATACTTACATAGAAATAATAAGATCAGGCAGGGTATTTTGGAATAAAGTATGATTGGCAATGGTGACTACAGTATGCATAGGTGAATCCGAGAAGTTTCTTAAGACACTATAGGGGAAGACGAAAGCGTCTTTTCGCTTATTTCAGTGTTATTTTTTTGAAATGTTATTTCATAATGCAATCATAAAAAAAGTGAAACTAAAACATTTTGTTTCACTTTTGTGTGCGTTTATTCATTCACTGCCAAAAGTTATAACCATTTAAAATAACTTTACATGTTTGAAAATTGATTATTAATAAAATGTAAATCTATTCGAATCAACTATTTTCGGGAAAACTGATGTAAAAGAAAAAAATGTGCTGATGAAGGAATCGAAAATCGACTCGCATTAACAAGAAATGGAGGTTGTGAAGATGAAAGAAGAAACTTATATCGATTTATATGTTATAATATGTTTCAATAGATATGTTTAATTTGGTCAATTTAGCTTCATTTACAAACATGAATACACAGTATTCGTAAGTCTGAAAGATGAATGAGGGTGTAAAATGGGGATGTGAAAGATTTGAAGAACGCCAATTTGAATAATTTAAAATTTGTTTTGACTTTTAGGTGATTTTCTAAAGTTAGATAAAAGTTAAATTATCAGATCTAATAGCTGAAAAAGAATTTTCCTGTAACATAAGTACTAGAAAAAAATTAATTGAATTCGAGACATAGCGTTCTACTTGGAGCTCTTCTTCCTACTGCCAATTATATTATTAATCCTTACACATTTTAAATGTTCTTTTAATTCAATTTTTATTAATAATTTCTTTCTATTGTATTTCTTTTATTAATAATTTCTTTCTATTGTATTTCTTTTATTAATAATAAATTTTAATTTAATTATTATTAATAATTATTTGAATTAAAATGTTCTTTTTAATTCAAATAATTATTAAATAATAATATTTTTCAAAAAAAATCCAAAAATATCGTTTGATATTACTAATTGTTCAGATATTAATCATATTCTAGTAATTTTAAAATATCTTAAAGCGGCAACCTTTATGAGAGTCTCTATCTGTTCTGCCGAGAGTTGACTTGCTAATAAATCTTGACAAGCCATGGGAGTGGGAGAGGGGGTCGGTCTCCCGGAGGTTTCCGGAGATTTTTCTTTATCCATGTCTCCTGAAAGCAAAACGAGAAGCTGATGAAACAGGAACATACTTAGGACGCGTGGCTTAAAAAAAATGGCATTATGACATTCGGATAAAGTCAAATTTAGGAATCGTAACACTTAGCATGATATTAATTCCGACTTAAAATACAGCTCATAACATTAGACAGGAAAAACTAATAGAAAATTCAATTATTTTATAATTAATTCAGGATTAACATAAAATTCTGGGATTTTTCTTCTATTTTCTACAAATTATATAAGTCATCTGTAGCGTAAAATTTAATTTCTTGAATAGCTTTTCACAACTTTTTTGTTGTTTCTTCACAAAAAGTTTTACATTTCGTAATGCAATTGTAAATACTCTTTTGTACGAGTGATAGACGAGATTAAGTGTCATTACTAGTATCAGATAGAGTTTAAAATAGCTCAATTCTTTCTGTATATTCTTGAGCAATTTAAAAAAGAGTAATTTAATAAACGAATTTCAAAGCAACCGAACTTATATTTTATTTTTCTATTTTTAATTTAAAACAAGATTATCTTAATTTATTTGCATATTTTCATAAGATTCCATACATAAATTCTGAATTTCAAGACTAATTCAAGTTTTATATCAAAAGGAAAGTTTTTTAAATGAGAAAGTGCATTTCTAAGAGTTACTAGATTCAAATTATTGATGACTTAGAAATTGGCTACATTTTATTTATGACTTTTTCAAAACATATTAAATATTCAGAAAGGCTTTTTAAGGAATCAATTATTCGTAATTTTACTTTATTTTTTAAGGCATTTTAGAAAGGTTCAATTATAGCTTAATTCATCTGATCAGAAATAGTTTGGAAAATAATCTAGGATTAGATAATTATTTAATTCCAAAAATTATATATAAACAACGATGAAGTTAAAAGTAATAACCCGTGGCTTGAAAAAGAAATTACCTTAAATATTTGAGTTTCATTATTTCTTTATCACTTGTAAATAACATATCGAAACATGAAATCTCAATAATCACGATGGCAAACATGAGAATTCTCGATACATTAAAACTGAAATATCATGTTTCATGAAAAGGTTATGATAATGTAGTTTTATTCGTAACAGAAATACTGAATTAAAAGTTGTGGACAGGATTTCTATAGGTGTTCGGAAAAGAGAAATTTTCATTGCCTACGCCATTTGAAGCTAAAACCTATATTGTTTTTTTAATATTAGGAACCAAAATATTCATTTTAAAGAGGATCACAAAATTAAAATGCTTTATTAGAGAGAATCGAAATTCATTCATCAAATATTTTTGTAATTGTTTCCTCTACCCATATGTAATAACTAGGATTGAAACAGCAATTAAATAAAAAGAAAACCATGCAAGTTCAATTTCTAATATTCAATTTCTTAGCACATAGAAAAATAATACCTACTTTGTTAGTCTTGCTATAACAAGCTGTAGCGAATGTTAAAATGCATGAGGCGATTACACAGCTTCTGCTGTCATTAGTACGTGTAGCTACTGGCAGCGATTACAAGAGCATTAATTTGATGCGTGCATGTCATTTAGAGAGGAGAAGAAAAAGTAAAGTACTCACCGTAGAGAGGCGAGGGCACAATGAGCTTGTCTATCATTTCCTCGCTGATGGCCGAGTCGGAAGGCGGTGGAGGACACACCAGAGACTCGATGTAGTCGTCGGTGGTGCGCAAGACAACCCCTTGAAGGTCCGGGGGCTCCGTCCGGCTCGATCGCATCATCATGCAGAGGGAGAGCTCCTCCTGCAGCACACTCTCGATGTACATCATGTCCAGGTCGCTCACAATGGCCCCATTGATCACCATGATTTCATCACCCTTCATTATACCTAGGACACAAAATAAACTCTTATTTCTACTCAATTTCATAGCTTCTGTAGCAAAACGACTGTACTTTTCCCATGAGAATTTTATGAATCATCAAAAGATATTCGTAATATATTGTCCTAAAAATGCATTTTGATATTTAGAGTATATCGTAGCAATTATCATATAAATTGCAAACAAAACAAATAGTATTGAATCTAATACTGTAAACTAATTTCATAAATATTTTTGTCGATATCATCTTATTATATTATAACAAATTATCTTTAAATGTTGTAAATAGTTCAGAGCAATATGAATTCGAAGGCAAAAAGATAAATTAACCAAAGAATATTTATTTGGTATATTAGCTTTATCCAGCCACGTGAAGCTATGGTTCAACCTGGTTCAATTGAAAAGAAAGAAAAGAGAAAACGCACATTTTTAAACCGTTTAGTTTGACAATGCTATTGGGATACATTATTTTTGTTGTTAAACTGTTTATACAGGTATAATGATTTTCTGTTTATCTAGATACTCAATACACAGTTGCCCATGTGAGAAGAATTCATGTATGCAGCTGAACCGTACGATTAGAAAGATATTAGAAATGGCAATTGCAATCTCTTAAACTGAAATGAAATATTTTTTGGAATCACTGGAATTGAATAATGAGAAAGCCTTCACCATTGAAGATTATGTCAAGATTGTGTTTTATGCTAAGCTGCTCAATTAATTTTTTTTACTGCATGTCAAGGGACGTTTCACAACTTTGGTTAGTTTATATTGCGCGACATGATAATTGGCACGTAGATTTTCAATTGCATTGGCCTTCCTCGCAAACTGAATGCAAAAAAATTCTATGTCATGATTAACAGCCTTATCTGCTTCCAAAATAGCGTCAATGGACTTATATGTTGTTTCGAATGTTAACCTACATGATATTGTTAAGATTATAAATGCCTTTGCTATTGGACGAAAGAATAGTTCATTCACTCTCCAAACGGGACTCTTGTAATTGGTAATTGCATATTGATTTCAATAAATTCTTCTTTCGATGTCACTAAAGTGCAAAAGTTACTAGGCAATGAAATTCGTCCTGAAGTTAGATCAACTGGTACCATTACGGTACCAACTGGTTCCCAGTTTCTGGCAATTGTTAAGAAAATATTTCAGATAATTAATCGTTTAGCAGCCGAATATGCATACTTGTAATTGGTAATACTCAAAGTTGAGTATTTCAGGCAAGAATTTATTTCATCCCCTTGTGTCAATCGAAAAATTGCAAACAATGATACCTGAAATCTAATGCAAGCAAATTGAATGCGTTCCCACATGATTTGATGCTTCATTGAAAATCTTGCAATGATCCCTAAAGAACCAGAGTGAATTTTATGCATCATTGTTTATTAAACAAACCTAAAAATTTGAATTTCTAAAATATTTCTCCCGTTCCAAATACTTTGGAAATGTTGCACGTGAGAGTTTCAATTGATTGGATATTGAATAAAAATTTCAAAGCGCAACGAATATTTCTTCTAACTGGAAGTTCTTCTGACAGCAATATAGCAAACATTCCTTCGCAAAAGAAAACAAGGCTATGCCATTTGGGACTAGAAATGCTATCAAAATAAAACTAAACAAGAATGTTTTATCAGTTCTTCGTCGTGCATTTAAGACGATTTATCTGGCCCCGTTATTAAAAGTTTGAAATATTTGATCGCAAATACTCTTGTACTTAAGTATTAGTTTAAGAATATTTGACTGCACTTATCAAAATAATAATAATAACATACGAGTTGTAATTTTGTTCTTGACATAACTCTTCCTCAAACGGGGCAGCAGATCAAGTATGGATGACATTGACAATAGATGAAAAATTTTCTTCGCAATTTCTAAGTACGAAACTTCAGACACTTTCAACATTTCATTGCATATTTCTGTCGTAAAATTCATATTTATTGTTGCATGTTCTTCATATTCGATGAATATTATCATCAATTGAATTCGTTTAATATTTCCCCATTATGCTGTTGGGGATGAAAGGATTTTAAACAGTGCAAGAATTTTTTTTGGATGTCACCTGCTGCACGATATATTAATGATTCCAGTATTAGTTGGCCTTCGGTAAATATAGAGCAAGAAATTGCATTGTGAAAAATTGGCATGCGTAACTCCTTTGAAAATTTGCAATGATTGGAAATATATTATACCAGGTACATTTATCAACAGCGTGGGAAGAAAGAAGTGTTAATCTTTATTGAGATACCCGATGGACAATACGTCTATCATAGTTTCTATGAATATGTTAGGATCGTCCGTAGATTCGTTTTTCTCGCTTGTACCGCAGTAAAGGCTGATATACTGATTATCTATTTCGATATAACTGCTTCGTATTTCTACGTTTGTTGATTTCTCCTATATCACGCATAGTGAAATTGAATTCTATGTACTGCAGAGTGCATGCATCATATTTTTCGTCTTAACGTAATGCACTTTCTTATTGACGTTGACATCGGGTATTTTAGCGCATACTACATTGTCGATTGCTTTTCAAGTAATTTTTATAGAGTCGGAATTGGTGAATGTGCGTGTAGCAATCCTTTCTTTTGCCGTTTTGTTAACTGCACAAAATGAACACACATACACACAATACAGTTTGATTTCAACGAAATTTCACGCTAAATAAATTAAATCAAATTAGGAAAAAAAATGGAAATTTATAAAAATTCAGTTTAACAATGCAATCAGAAACATCTAAGTGGAATCTTAAAACAATGTGTATAAAGTGTATTGGCAGATGATGCAATTTAAAAAATCGACATCTTTATGACTCTGTTGCCAAAAATATTTTAAATAAACATGTTTTACCTTTAACAGAGGAGAATAATAATATAATATGTATAAAAAGCACTAATATATTTGAATGTGTGTTAAAATTTCAAAGCAATTGGTGAAAAATTTTCGGAGATTTGAAACTTTGAAAAAACGAATATTCATATTTTAATTTACATAAATTAAATACGAATATTTTTGAATCATTCACTTTTTGCTTGGGTATATATTCATAAGAATAAGTAAAAAAATAGTTATATGAATTACTTTTTTTGGATTATATATAATTCTTTAAGACATCCGTAGATGAAAAGAATGCACTATTTCGTAATTAAACTTTTATTGCGATTGAATGATATTGGCGTAATAGAAAAAATCACGCCAAATTAAATAAAAAGTTATATACAAATATGATAATAAATTGCTTTTCGATGAAGATAAAAAAATTGTTCACTGTAATGCAATTCTAATTTTAAAAAATGTGGAATTTTTTTAAAGTAAAAATGAGATAACTGTTAATCTTATATATATTTTTATTACGATTCAAAATATAAGTAATGTAAAACGGTTTTATCATTTTATTCCATAATTTTAACAATATATTTCCCTACTTAAAGTTGACAGGATGTAATTAATTTTTAAACAAAGTGTTCAAATTCTCGCTAAAAAGGGAATGGAGTGCTTCTGGCCATCGCAAGGGGAGGGCACTTACCCTGTTCCCATGCTTGACTCCCTTCCTCCACCCTGCTCACGTAGACGCACAGCTCGTCTTGGTGATCAGCGTTCTCTATGAGTTCCGCCTCTACGCTGAACCCGAAAAGTACTTCGAGGTTGCAACGCAGAAGTTCCACCTGATAGAGCACTTTAGCACAGATCTCCACCTCATCGTATGCCTGCAGAGGAATTTTATTCTTTAACAATCATTTCGCACAACAAGAGTCGAAAGCTGACATTATTTTAGAATACTGCAATCTTTCATACTAAAATCACATACCTAATTAATAATAGATTATAATAAATCGTATTCGATCTATTTTGGGTAAGAAATAAGAAAATTTATATTATCTCTCGGTTAAATAGATGGAAAATCAAGTATTTATATAGTTAAGTCAAGAATATTCTTTATTTCTTTAATGAAACTGAAATACATAAGAACAATTCTTTGTAACCTATTTCTACATTATGACCTCCATTAACATATATTCTAAGTAACAAGTTATGATACTGAATATAGAAACAAAAGTTTTGCTTTTAAATTCTTTATTTTTTCCATGCAAAGAAAGAAAGTAGAGATTTTGACTAAGCAATAAAGCAAGAAATATTCTTAGCTATCTGTTAGCCGAGAGCCAGCCGTATTTTTATGGTCAGGCCAATCAATGCCTCTTGAGTATTTTAAAGTTTCACATTCGATTTTTGGAAGAGCCTAAAAACCTTTTTAAGTAAATAATTATATTGTTACATTTAATAATTATTAGGTTACTGGATTAGCGAATTATAATCGATAGTTAAATGAATCAAGTTAGAGCAGTTTTCAAGATAACTAGAGTTAGTTTGAAATGAACTTAATAAGTTTTAGATAAAACAATTTTTGCACTTTCACTTCGAACGTATCCAAAGACTGGAGTAGGATCGTTTAAGATGCCGATATACCGTCACGAAGATATGTAGATCGTATTGCAAAATTCAGCTGAATATTAAAATAAAACCAAGAATAATTTTCTGTCTCAGAAAAAAAATTCAATAGGAAAAAAAATCTATTATTCAGAAAAATATTTTCACTAATAAGTATTAAAAATTTACCATCATATATAAGTAGAATTTTTCTTATTGAAGGAAACTTCATGTTACCATAATTTTGCTCGGTCGGCCGATTTGAGAGATTTTGATGATTTAAGCATCATGTTCGAAGGATAAAAATATGGACATTCATTTGGCTGGGTTTATTTTTATTTTATTCGATGGCTTGTTGTAAATGAATATTCACTCTTCTTAAATTCAATTAAAGTTCGAATATTGTATATCATATCGAAGGAACAAATACCTGGAATATTTGTTTCAAATATTCCATATTTAATTTTCATTTGTAATGAATTGAAGTTTTATATCCAAATAAAAATTATAACGCTTTTTGCGTTAAATGCAATTTGTTTTTTTTTTTTTTTTGTAAGTCGAATTTTAAATTCACATTTTTAAAGTTTTTTTCATCTATTGATTATTATTGAAAAAAAATCCTTAATATTGCCAAACAATTGATAACAGTAATTCATCTCATATTTTTGTCCATTATTTTTACTATAGTACTGATGCATTATAACCAAACATTTATTCTGATAATAATTTTGCTGACAGTAATTTCAAATTTTGGGCAAAAGGCAATATTTCAATAATTATAAGATAATTCATTTAGATGATGCTAACAATTATCAAAATGAAGAAATGAATAATGATATAAACTATGAGAAATAACCTCATTTGTTAATAATATATTTACTAGTACCGGTTATTAAATTTTTGAAACGCTTAGTTATTAAATTAAAATTATTAAGCTTATATACTTATATGTATACTTATGTACATCTTAAGCAGAAGCTCCCCAAAGAAAAGACTCCCTTCATTTTATTCATCCCACCCAATATTGTTTATTTTCTTATTTGAAACTGTTCTGCATTTAACTATTTCAGTTTCTCCTATACGACTAGGAATAGCTTTAAGGATATTCAGTCCAGCTTTGCGTTGTAGCTCATTATAGTTGGTGAGTCCCTGAATCGAAGTATACTCACTAGATTTTCGAAGAGTTCTGTGGGGGGCGGCGTGTAATATTGTTCGTTGTCCTGTTTGATATGCAGGAAGTGATCGGAGGGGGCCAACTGCTTTTTGAGGCAAGCAGTCCACAGGACGTCCTCCACAGTCATGTTGTCGCGAACACATATCGTCACAGACTGAAAAGAAACCCATTGGGGAATGAATGCCAAATGGGAAGGTGAAATAAAAAGAAGTCAGCTAATTTTTAAGAGTACTGCCAGTGGGATTTTTTCCCCCAGGACTAACTCTTTATTAAATATGTTAGTGTATTGTTAACCATGCACCGTTCACCGACAATAGTAACGAAAAATCATAGAAATAAAGCTATTAGATAAAACATTAGGAGAAAAGCACCGGAAAACCGAATGTATATTTTGGATATCTTCTTTTTTCGATTCTATTAAAAATAAAATTTGCTACAGGATTACAATTACGATCTCAAAATCACGTACTAAATTGCATGTATTTGAATCAAAGTGTTTTTAATTTATATGCGTTTGCGTTCCAGTGAAAACATAAATTGAGAAATGGTTAGCTCCTTGGTGGATTTGGTGTCAAATATTAAGCATTTATTTAGACTTTTTAATCTGTGGGACAAATTTCAACCATCAAGCTCTTTTATTGTCGTGCTCACTTGCACTCGGACAGTCGATTAAATAGACAGACTTCCTCTGAATATATTTCACTCAAAACTTGATAGAAATTAATAGAACTGTAATACAGACAATTTATTAAATTTCAACCGACTATGAAACATCTTGTTCATAAATAAATAGACAGATAGGCATAATTCCAAAAACGTATTTGTCTGATTTACGAACGTCTGAAACAGAGATACTTCACATTTCGAATTCAATTGTTTAGATAATTACTATATATATATATATATAATATCGTACTCTTCGTGTAATTCATATACAAGAAAATAAAAAGGGTTCATAAATTTAACGATGATTGTAGAAATAAAGAGTTGACTTCATTTTCGCCAGCTAAATTAAGCTGACTGTCAAAGATTTTATGATTGAAGAATACATTTCAAGTCAATAAAATTATAATTTATTTTATTCTTTATTGTTAATTTTTTATAAAATTTTGTATGCATGAATTTAAATTAATAAAAGTATTTTACTTTTGCCGTAGCAATTTGAAAAAGGCGTGTGGGTTTTTTCACCTCTTTTTGATAGCTTCTTATTCAATTATGAAATAGATTTATGATATACTTGCATCAGCAAATATAAATCAAAAATGATAGATACCATCCAGTTTTAAACATTCATTTAATAATTACTTCAACTTTAAAGCATTCTAAAACTTATTTCAAATCCTTTGCTTTCTATAATACAGACTCGGAAAAAAATAAATATTACAGGTTAATTTTTAAGAATTTCTGATTGCTATACTAAAAATAGAATTGTTTTGATTTTCTTTCTTTTATTATCGTTCCTTAATTTTTATCTATTAATACTAATAGATTGTTACTAACAGGGAAAACAAACGCTAAACAAACAAATGGAAATTTTAAAAACTCTTGAAGATTAAAATGTGTGAGAAAATTGTTATACAATTCCATATTAGGAATCGAAAACGTTAAATCAAATTTGTCGAAAGGAAATGATCACCTGTCCCTCTGGTAGGAGCACCTTGACCGTCCGTCCGATGATGGTGGGAAGCTCTGTGCTTTGGCTAGAGGTAGCCGAGAGGCTCAAGGACCTTCTAGAATGGAAAAGAAACAATTTTAAAAATATTTTTCTCATAAATTACCTCTCAAATTTACAATAATTTTTTAACCAGTTTCCACATGTTATCCCTCTGTTCCACAAGAAGATCGTTGATATTGATTAATTTCTTGATGTTAACTGACAGGAAAATTATAGTTTAGGAAAACGCGCATTAACTCTTAAACAGAAATCTATTTAATGAAAATTTATTTTAATTTTTGACAGAGATTATTAATATTTAAATAGTTATATATAGATTTTTCTGAAAAATGTTAAGCCGCTATTATGTAGAATCATTTTACTAAAAATGCAATAAATTAACTATACAGAATCTTACCAGATATTAAATGAAATGACGTTATTCTCATACATTTAAATTTTAAATTGAAATTATAGTGACATTTTTTTTTAAAAAATTATATTTTAAAGACATCTGGCTTCTATCAGCAAGAATTTATAACAAAAAAAAAAGACTGAATTTTATCGGATGCATTTTCAACGACTCCCCACAGAAATTTCTCCCCGTATTGCATGCCTATTTCCAGAAACATGTTTTAAAAACATTTGAAATAAGAATAAAAGAAGATCAATTAAACAGTCTTCCTAAGAAGAAATAATACCTGCATGCCGAGGGAGAACAGGAAGTACCTTGCCTTTTAATGCAGTAAAACTTAACGTGACATCTATGGAAAAAAATGACGGATCAGGATGAAAATTGATAAAAATGCACTTTGCCTGCACATTGAAGCTTAATTGTGCATTAATTGAAAAGTATGCGTGAAAAATCAATGCGTGCATAAGTTAGGCTATAAAAGGGCTTTTGCTATCTGTCAGCTGAAAAGGTTCGAATAAATAATATATAAAAATGATTTCAATAGAGCACTAGATAAATAGTTTTAACCTGTTTTTTTTAGCAATCAGGAGAAAGAGATTCGAATTTTCATATATTATTTCTAAGAATTGTGAATTCTATATCGAAATGAGTATTGTTTCACACGGTACTGATTGAGAACTGTGTTTTAATGTCTAAAATTTTTCCTGTTCTTTATAAATTTAATAGCAATACCACAATAAATTGATATTTCTTAGTTTATGCGTGTCATTAACTAAAATTATGTTAAAATAAAATTTCATATAAATAGTGTTTAGGAGAAAGCATAAATTGAATGCACTGGAATTATTAAATAAGATAAACTTCAGTATATTTAGATCAACTGCATCGAGGACCAATAGTTATAATTACGTTCGAAAAAACGAATAGGAGAAAGGTCTGAACACTATCGAAAGAATGTTTAAAGTTTAGTAGCTAACGCAATGATTTAATTGTATGACGTTTTTTGATCGTATGGGTGATATCGGTGTTTATTTCACTTAATTACCATGTAAAACATTTTTTGTGTGTTATTTTAGCTCAGTCACTGCTGTATGCAAAGGAAAAGTGAAGACAAGAGTCTACGAGAAAGGAAAAAGTAAATGAAAAATCTAAAAATTAATTTTAAAAGACTGAAATAATGCGCTTTCGATAACTACTGGTTCTGCTTATGTTGATGCACATGTGGGTGACTAGCGTTAGATCGCACGGACATCACCCGCATGATTAGCTGAAATCTCATAAGACCCTTAAAATAATTACAAACTGTACATTAGGCTTTATTTGTGCTACACTTAAATATTTCTCTTTTTATTTTTGGAATTCGGACAATTGATTTGATAATTTTATAATTTAACTGAAACTGACCCGTTTACGGTTTCGTATTGGTTAATTTTGTTGAAAGAGATAAAGTTTCAGAACAAAAAATTCTTCCGATTTTGAAGCCTTCATACAAGCGAAACTTTTTAATTAATTGCAGGGATCGGGTGGAAAGCTTGTTGCAAAGTGTGTCTCGAGATTCGTTGTGTTGTTCCACTCACTTGCTGCTGTTGGACCTGGAGAGGGGCGGCAGCCGGGGCCTCCTCTTGGTGGCGCCCCTTCCCGAGAGCAGGTTGGTGAGCAGAGACGGGCTGCGGGCGCAGATGAAGGCGTGGAAGGAAGACACCGTGAACACTCCCAGCTTGTTCAGGATGCTCTTCGTGCCCTTAGACACGTGCGTCAAAAGGCTCTGAAAGGGACGGGAAGGGATTGAAAATACTGAAATATGTAGAATAAAATAAAGTCATGGTTTGAATTATTTTTTTTAAAATTTTCAAGTTATCCATAAAGTTTTTTTTTACATGTCAGTTTACATAAACTGACATGTGACATTTTTTTGCATGTTTTACATGTTTTTTTTTACATGCGACCCTCTTACAAACTTTCTTCCTTATCTGGTTGAGTTTGTGTATTATTGTTATTGCAATACGGCGATTATAGATTAAAATGAAATTAATCGTGGACAATTTTTTAAAAACAAACAAAAACAAACAAAAAAACATAGTAGTATTATAGTATTATACATTTGATTACTTTCGAAACAAAATAAAATGAAAAGTTATGCGCTAAAAAGGATGAGTAAGAATATAAGAAATAAACATATTCAAATAATTTTGAAAATCTCCAGTTTTATAACTTAATAATTTAATCAGAGACGCCGTGTCGAAAGTAATGAATTAATTAGTAATGGAAATTAATTTTAGCAAAAATTTCTAATATATTCATAAAAGTAACACAAAATTTTTGGAAAAATTGAAGACTATCAGCCTTTTAATAATTTATTCTTACCTGCCAAAAATGTATTTATATAAAAGCTGGAAATAATGATGCCTAAATAGCCAACTGTAAAATAATCAATGAACAATAAAGTCGTGTATCATTTGATCCTATTAAATGCAATGCTCAAGCGCTAGCAATATGGTAAAAGGTCTATAAACATAAATAAATACCTTATCAGATTCCTAGAAGATTGAATTTTAAGTTTTGCGTCAGATGTGAGACATTTTGCATATTTACGCACTGTCTGTGGAGTAGGGCTGAGGGGGGTGGGCGTACCTTTGGGTTGGGCAGCTCAGAGTTCTGCAGGGAGGACATGTAGCATCTGAGCCTGAACTGTTCGCAGTGCAGCCTCTCGAGATTCTCTTCCCACTGCGAGATCTGGTCGGTGAGCGAGTGCCGGCTGTCGGCGTCCGCCACCACAGTCAGCTGAAGCTCCGCCATGTGCTTCATCCGGGAATCCTGCAACGCATCAGAAGGGATTTCAAAGGGAAAAGGACGCAGGCATCGTCACAACATTCATAGGGCAGGACTTGTTTGTCAAAATTAACACTCAACTGTATACAGAGATAGCGTGCACTCATCTAATGCATCACTATAAATCTTGTAACAGAGAAAATATTACTGTAAAGGACGCATTGCTGTTAGATATACGTAAAATATTTTAAAAAATTATTAAAATTAGAAAAAAATAAGTAAAAGTTGCTATTATGATGTGTAGCAGCCACTATTAACTTAACCGAATTAACTGTAACCGGGACTAGACTGGTGAGCGCAAACAGCGAAAACACCAGTGAAGCCCAATCAACGGACATGAACACATCTCTAACTTCTCTTTGTGTTTGTGTAAGTTTTTAAAATTATCTTGTGTCGTATGTAACGTAACTTTTTCTAATGAATAATTGTTACACAAAAACCTGTTTTATTAAACCCCCCGAACACCCCACCACAACTGGCGCTCAACCGGTTTATTTAATTTTAAGGATTATGTTGCTTGGTCTTTACTCGCATTTTTTTTTCAGCACTCCGAAAACAGCCCCTGACATGCTACAAATGAGTTTATTTTGGGAATTTCAAAATGATTTTAAAATGTTTTCCGAGCTTCGATGGTTTTCAAAAATGGTTCTCCACCGAAATTATTGTAGGACAACATAAAGTTTTAAACTCTCTTTTCTATAAAATTTAATTGAATTTTGAAAAACAATGTGCACTTGAAGAAGTGACTACGGTTCAAGTTTGGCAGTTCCCATTGTAAAAGCCTGGCTTACATTGTGATTAAAAGCCTGCCTTACATTGCGATTTGGATGATAGAAGTAGAATGATGCAGTTTTCAGAGAGTATACAACCTATTAGCGTTATATTGTTAAAATGTTTAGATGAAGGTTATTCCTCAAAAATATATTTTAGAGTTTCTGAAGAAAAGCTGAGAAAATTTTTAAATAAAGCCCATTATTTTAGTAATGATTGAAGATTTTGAACGGTTTGTATTTCTTTACTTGATATATGTTAATTTAACTATTCAACGTCAAACTGACACGGCTTTTGGATTTTATTACGTTATTAAGTAGCCTATAAATTATTATAATGAGATAGTTACGAAAGCAGTGATGAAAGTGTGACAAGTAATATATTAATAACTAATTTTTTTGTAGCGTGGAATCTTTCTATATTTACGCAACATATTAAATTCTATATTACACGTAACATACATATCCATTATCACATATGACATACACGTTCATATACATATTCTATATTACATATAAATTCTATATGACATTGCATATTAAACGAGAAGATGAAAAGTGACATAAACAACTTATCACTTAAATTAATAAGAAAATAGTTCTTTCCAAGTAGACTAAATCTGTATTGCTATTTTTTTTATCAAATTCGCATGAAGTGGTAGGCTATATCGACTTATTATTTCATTAGTGAATCTGATGCACATTAATATATCCTCGGTTTAATGAGACGTGAAAATCTGTGGAGAAAGGCGTCGGATGAAGTGACATCTTCATCAGCTGATAGGAATTTACAATGATATGGTTGTTTTCTAAAAATATAAATTCCATATCTACACATTGGGAATTGCATAATAAATCAAGTTGTTCAAAATGTTGCATGCCTTGAGATTTCAGACCTTAAAGCACCATGAAGAAATGCGATGAAAATATTAATTTAAAATTAGAATGCAATATTGAACTTCGACAATTCCAATTATGTTTTGCTTGCAGAAATATGCATTTATATGCACGACGAAATATAACAAAAACGTAAATTTCTACGTAGAACGCAATAATGATTGTAGTCAATTACTATTATGGTAAAAACTGGAAGTCACAATTGTAGTGAAAAATATAAGGCTTAATAACAAATAATAATGTTTCATTCTACACACACACACACATACAAACTGGAAAAAAAACACACAGTCTAAAATTTTACAAGAACAGTACTTGTTATACACTGTAGTGGAAATCTGTAATAAAAAATTAACATTACAAAGAGCTCAGCGGAAACTCGCAAGAGAGAGATTTCACTTGATCATTCATGCCTCTTGACTTGTCTGATAATCTGGCAGGTTTAATCCTTAACTGACTCTCTGCTTTTTATAGTTTTCTTGACAGAACACGAAAACTATCAGATCCAATGCCATAATTCGAATCTTAGTTTGAATATCGCATAAATTCTCGCAGTTTCTCGAATTTTTGATTTTATCACTAAATTACTAAATGGTTGATAAAGCCTGGAGTCTTTCATTCGATATTTGCTTTGAGAATGTTAAAGTATTTTCCTTCTTAGAGGCTTACTGCGTTGGGAATAATTTAATGAAATATAAAATATTAATATATATATATATATATATATATATGCAAAAAAGTAAAAATACAAGCAAAAATATTACAAAATAAAAAGATGATTTTCAAAAGTAAACCGGAACAAAACTACTTAAATCTTAAAATGTATGTGAAATGAATGCATAAAAAGTTAAACTTAAAGGAATGCAAGCGAAAGTAAATCACATTTCAACTTTTAAATATTAATTTCAGAACAAAATGTTTACTTTTTATTTAAAGTAGCATTTTAATAATTTTTAGGGAGGCATTTTTTGCATAAATTGTATGATATAAAAATTCTCATCAGTAGAATGCGGCGTTTTATGCATTTAAATGAGACAAATGTATTACAGAAAAATGTAGAGTAAAAGATTTGATCCGAAATAGAGGTTTATATCACCAATAATTCCTTTTTCACCGAGAGGTAACTGCCAAAATTTATCTATTTGAAATACGTGTATTGATAAGATTTTTTCATGTAGCATTATATTAAGCATTTCAGTCTAAAATGCTCAGAGAGTGGAAATGATCTAAAATAAATCCGAGTTGTTCAATTGTACGGGATTCTTTCACAGATTGATTGTACCCTGATACGACTTCACGTACCACGGCATGGGAAGTTTTACGGTTCATTTCCCTGCAATCAATAGCTATTTCCAGATCTTTATTGCTCATCTAGCATTACTTCTTAGTGTGCTATCAGTTTTATTAACCCCCCGAAACTAAATAGCCGTTTTAATATACTAATGTAGCTCACAGCTCGGGGTATAATTTGGGTGATGTGCATTGCTTCTGGTTATTGCTCACGATCAAACCAGCTTTAATAAAAAAATATATATTCCGTGCATTAAATAGAAAATTATAATAGTCTCGAATAAGATCCATTGAATGTTTTGGGTCAACTATTTGATGATAGATTTTAGTCATAAAATATAAGAATTTATTATTGCGTTTACAGAGTTTTAATATTCTAAACTTTGTTTTACCTCCTGCTTTCTTATGATATCATTTTGAAGGATTACATATAAATTATTTTTAATAAATAATATCAAAGATCTGCCATAACAAAAACTTCTCTTCTAAACTCCTCCCTTTTCCCCAAGTTATTTCAACATATCAGTGCTTATAATCCCTTAGACTATACCTCTTTATCTCGTAATGGATCTTAAATAGATATTACCAAAAGTAAGATCATGTTAGTGACTTTGCGTCTATATGCGTTGTGAAAGTGTACCAGCTGGAGGTTTCAATCATATTTAAATGTTAAAGGTTTAGTCATTTACCCTGTGAGCGATGATATGGAATAAGCTATTTTTTTAATTCCTACTATTAGTTCATACTCCCCATATATAAATCTTATTTTTTCAATTGTTAATAAAATACTTTCTATTCATCCAATCAAGTTCAAGATTTTTCTTTTTCAAAACCTGTAGTGGATGATACTTGATGTTAATATAGTTTTTTCAAATATTAATTCATTAATGTTTAATAATTAACGTTAAACTAACTTTCCCTCCAAAAATCTTCATTTCCCCACCGCCAAATGAATCAAATTTCAGTTAGTTTTCTTTCCTACGCTAATGAAGTTGGAATTAACATGTTTTCGACTGATTATTTCAATCGATTCCGATTATTTTCTTAGTGTTGATGTACCTAAAATTAAACGTTGTTAATTAATCTATTTTTCAGATTCATTTTGAAGTACTTTTGGATCGAAATAAAGCAGAATAAAGGTAATTAAAAATTTCTAATCTGTGTAAATATTTAAATTAAAACCCAACTGGCGTAAAAAAAATTCACGCATTTGTGTTGCTACAATTAACGTTCATAATTCCCGGATGCGCAGGGTGCTCTGATTTATTTTCAACGAATACAGATTTGGTTTTGTTTTCACCAAACATAATTTTTTGATAAATTATTTATAATAATTATATTTATTTAGTAAAAAGTAACTGAAATAAAAAATTTCTTTGTTTACCTAAGTAGGAGTTGACTTTCATTTTTTTATATTACTTGTTCTATTAAATATCAAAATAAATACATTTACTTATCATATTAAAATCTACAAAATAGCAGCAAAAGTGAAACGCACTAAAAGATTTAAACATTTATTTGTAGCTTTTTGGCAGTTATTTGCTGATTAATTCCTCTTTTAAGCAAATTTAAATGTATTAGATGAGCCTAAATTCCGAAATTTTTGATATTTATATATTGCTTGTGTATATATCTCTTGGTGAAATTGTTCGACTTTCAACTTTTGGTGCTTCATTTGATAAAAGGAGAATGTGGCGATCGACACTCACCGACTCGATCTCTTTCTCGAGTCTGAAGATCTCCTCCTGCAACAGGTGCAGGGTCCCCGTCTTGCCCCGGTGTCTGGCGAAGGCAGCAGCGCAAGCACTGTGGATGCTGTGGATCCAGTTCTCCAGCTCCACCTGGCACGGGGCCTGCGCAAAAGAAACGAGCCATTGAAACACTTCACACGAATATTTTGGGCATCTGGATCGCGAGTTTCGTTTCCAAATTAAAGGATTATGAAATGCAGTGGGACAAAACACTCATTGTTAATTCAAGCCGTCGTTTTTATTAAAGAGCAATTATAATATGTGTTGAGATATTTCCCATAACTAAATGATGTTTTGTTCTCGGTGTATACTGATAACTGGATGGGGACTGCTCTTTTGACAGCATTATAATTATAGAAACCTTTTTTTTTCAAAGGTACAATTCATTATTGGGAAAAGATAGGATAATCAAAGGAAAATAAATCTAGAATGTAAAAAGAATGAGAATGTTTGAACTGGGTTGTAACATTACAACCTTTAAACGAAAGACAGTTTTTGTTTTTTTGGTTCTTAAGCTTTACAACGGAAAAAGGATTACAGTAGCTTCTGAGGATATGGACCCCTGAACACCCGAGGACAGAAGTCTCCTTTGATTATCCTTCTAACTCACATACGTCACAAACCCTTTTTACGGGGAGGACATCATTCATCCATCCATAGATCGAATTTTATATCTAGAAAAGAGAACGATCACCTCTGACCTAGTACCCTCAGTGGTATTACTCTGCACATGGAGAACTTTGTGATCAGGATAGATTTAACGTGCACCAGCCACCACACACACGATGAGTCTTCGGTTGGCAAGTTCGAACTTGCAGCCCAGGGGATACGAATACAACGTCCTATTAACCAAGATATCCCGGTCATAACGAAAGATATAGTCTTTGTGATCTTAAGGAACAACAATCTTCTATCGGTGGAACAACAACCTTCTATTGGTTTCCACAAAAATTATCGCCATTAACTATAAAACACCTTCATGCTAATTTTCATTATAATGATGTGCCTATTTTGCATATTATTCAAATTGGCATGCTCAAGTACTCTTGTTATTGTAATAGCATCAACTGCTATTTGAATTTACTTTCTGGGTAGCCCATATATAAGAATATCCATTAGCATTATTTTTTTATCACTGTTAGTACTAATGTTTTCACTGTCTTTTAGATAGAGGATTTTTTTAGTGTTTCAAATCTCCAAAGATTTTTTTTATTAAAGGTTTAAAATTCACTCAACATATATCTCTACTTTTGTGAGAAAAAAATTTCATACGTACACAAAATGGATTGCTCAAATTTTACTTTGAAATTCATTTGCATACATATAGTAAGAATAAGAATTTCCATTTCAGTACAGTTTGGAATAATCCGCAATAAAACTTTAATATACTCGCTTTTAGATATATTGTCAAGTGATGTGCCTACTAGGAACTAACTCACTTAAAAAAATTGCTACTCCGTGTTGCAAAAAGTCAAGAATTATTATGTTAAAACAAAACCATTTTCTTTTATCCATCTTGAGTCACGACTGATGAATTTTCTATTAATGGAATCATTTAAAATGAATCTGTCATTACTCAGACTTTTTAACACCTTATATTCAATATAATGATGTCGTCCTTTTCATTCTGCAAGATAAAACTAATTGACGCGTTTGTTGTTTTTTTACGGAAGAATAAATTAGCTATACTGTAGCTTGTGATTTAGACAAACAGTTGAAACATTATTCGCATAATTAACTCTAACTTATTGCTTTTCCATATATAGTGTGCAGAGCTTATGTATTAAATTTGGATAAAAATTGTATGATTGATAATGTGAAGTATTTAATTCGTTTTACAAAATAAGAAACAAAAATATTTGACATTCATTGAAATTCTATATTAATGAAGAATGCATAATTAACGAATTTAGATTTCTTTATATAAAAACAAAATAATTTCTCGAGTTGTGTCTTTTTGTTCATCTGTCCAGGAATGAGAAGAGACAAAAAAGAAATTATATTTAAAAAATATGTTCTGATTTATACAACAAGATTGTAGATTTTTATGAAAGTTTGGGTGATGCCGAGCAAAAGAGATCTGTACGTTTATACAAATGTTTAGATCGTAGCTTTTTTCTGTAATCATATTCACAAATAGAAAAAAATTGCAAAATTGTTTATTTTTCTCAATAGAGAGTATCTAATACGTATAGATTCATTAATATCATGTTTTTGGATATTTGTATGGTTAATACCTTGTCTCTAAACATTTTATGGAGGAAATAAAAAAATTATTAAGATATAAATTTTCATGATGGGAAATACTATATGTCTATATGTGTTCTATAATGACAACAGGGGGCCGGGATGGCCTGGTTAGTAGGGCGTTGGACTCGTACTTCTTAGGTTACAGGTTCAAAGCTCACCGGCCAAAAGATTTCCCGAGTGTGCGGCGATTGGCGCTCGTTAAATCTGTTCGTGGTTCAAAGTCCTCCATATCGAGAGTGATATCACTGGGGGTGCCGGGTCAGAGGGGATCGTTCTCTGTTCCAGGTCTGAATTACGGTCTGAGATGTATAAATGAATTTGCACGAAGGTAGGCCGCCCCCTAAAAAGGGTTGTGACGTGTGAGTAGCTAAGTCGTACTCTTGGCCCTAGATGGAGCTACATGTAAAAAACAAGGAGGCACTTTCTTAGGCTTAAATTCTGCTGATCGTATCAGTGGAGGCTTGTCCACGGCAAGTGTCATTAGTCACAACACAACATAATGGTAACAAATACAGAAAACAATCGAAAAATGTAATTGGAAAAGAAAGATATAGGTCACATGACATTTGAAAAGAAAAATAAAAGAATCCATTCAAAATTTTTCAACTATCTCCAGGTGATAAAATACGTACAATAAAGCGTGAAATTTAAGTCTTTTGCAAATCTTTTCTTTGGAACCGAAATTGATATCTCTGATTCATCTATATAATTAAATTATTTTTAATAAGCTATTTGCAGAACAAGAAATTTGTATTTTGCATATTCAATAGACTCGTATTTTGCTTTGCATTTATAAAGAAGATTTTGTTTGAAGTATTCTCAAAAATAATTTATCTTTTAAGTTGTGACTAATCCTGAGTTGAAATTCATTGGCAGTCAATGAGAATTTGTGCTTTTTAAAAGTATATCCTCACTCGGTATAAACGAGTAATCATTCAAGATATAAAAAAGACAAAAGACTTCGGCGAACAGTTGTTTTCCGAAGAAATAAACGGAATAAAAAAAATCAGCTATACATTAGAGTTCGTTATCCTCCGGATTTTTCAAAGCTGGCCAGGCATGTACTCGAAGGAAACAGAAACGATTCCGATGTCCATTACAACACAACCGATCTCTTTTCCTTAAAACCAATGCACCTCCCTCCATATCGTAAGAGAAAAAGAGACACCAACGGCGGAAATCTTAAGAAAAACCTTACTTTTAATTCAATCGAAGGCTATAAAAGCATTTCTTTCCTGAAAACAATGTCCGTGGGGATTACAAATACTCTCTTTTTTCCCCCTCGGAGAAGCGAGTTGTAATTTCGTGGAGAACTGCCCCCCCCCCTCTTTACTGGCCCGGTTACTTCTTTTTTTACTTATTTTAGTTCACTGAAAAGCTGTTGCTCAACATTATCAAGTTATCTGCCGTTCTCTTTTCCGCAGATTTCTTGTGTGCCTCCCAGTCCCATCGAATGGGTTTCTATTAAAACGCTGGTGGATTAAGCTTCCGCTTTTACCAAAGGAATTAGATCGAGATTGAAAACTCTACTTCTTTTTCTTTTTTGATCAACAGTTTTTCTTATCCTATCATGTTTTCATTAAACTCTTTGACACAGAATGTAGCAATAGGTTACAATTGTCCGCATGATTAGATAGGATTGATAGATACATTTGGCTTTGCTGATGAGTATTTCTGCCAATTAAAAACTGTATCATAATTTTTTAAAAACCTTGAGAGAAAGAAGTTTACTGGAAATTAAATTTATACAATTATAACTTGTATTTAAATCGATTCGTAAGTGTTTTTTTTTTCAATAAACGATATACTTCAAATATAATATTTATTTGTACATCATATACTGAGTATCATGTAAGGGACGGAATTTAAAATTAACTGACAAATTATTATATACAGGGAATCCTTTAAGAATGATAACTTCACTCTATTCAACAGTTTATACATTTCTGATTACCCTTCCCCCCAAATTATAATGCTTGATTATCTGCCTGCATATGTATACATTCCAAGATAATTCAGAAAACGAGATGAGGGAAATTCAGTGCGTGATAATTTCATCCAAATTTTCACTAGATATACGCATGCGCAATTTTATTATTATTAGATATAATTTAACAAAGACAGTATTATGGCAAATATATTATGTAATACTTTTTTGCGTTGTGATACAAATTTACTACTCAATATGTTTCATGTATCAACAAACTTTCATGGGCCGGGATGGCCTGGTTGGTAAAGCGTTGGACTTGTACTCCTTAGGTTACGGGTTCGAAGCTCACCGGCCAAAACATTCCCCGAGTGTGTGGCGATTGGCGCTCGTTAAATCTGTTCGTGGTCGCAAAGTCCTCCATATCGAGAGTGATATCACTGGGGGTGCTGGGTCAGAGGGTATCGCTCTCTGTTCCAGGTCTAAATTAAGGTCTGAGTGAATGAATTTGCATGAATGTAGTCCGCCCCCCTAAAAAGGGTTGTGACGTGTGTGTAGCTAAGTCGTACCCTTGGCCCTAGATGGTGCAACTTGTTAAAAACAAGAGACATATCTCCGGCTTCAAATCTGCTGATGTATCAGCGGGGCTTGTCCACGCAAGTGCTATTAGTCACAACAACAACAAACTTTCATGAATGTCAGCTCACCATCTGCTAATGAGATTTGTATTATCCACTGAATCATCAATACATTTTAAAACGTCTTTTTTAAAAAAATTCGCTAATATTCATGAATCGCCCATTTTTTTCCTCCCTTTTGCAGTCCATATATGGAAGGCCTTTCATTCGTGATTGTTTCTAGATTTTGTGTATTACGCATAACGGAGCATTAAGTCACTTCCTTGCTTGGACTTTTTAGCTTAAGGAATATCATCATAAATTTTTGTTGTTTCAGTAGATATAATGAAAATATGCAAAAATCTGCGGCAGAGATTTTAGGACTTTAAACAAAATCCTTTGCCTCTCTCACCTGGAAGAGGTAGGCATCCCCGAAGGCCGTGCTGAGACAGAAGATGAAATCCCTCTTGGGGTGCTCGGGGATGGGCTGCATGATGGCGCCGTCCACGATGATCAGGTGCTTGGGGGTGGTGTCGATGGCCCGGCCGTCCCGGTTGTCGCACGGGTAGAAGAGCAGGGTGGTACCCTTCAGGCACACCCAGTAACCCTTCCAACCCCGCTTTCTGGCCAGTTCCACTTGCTGCCGCTTCCTCAGGAGCCACTTTTTCACGCTGAGGAACCTGAGATTGCAAGAAAAGGGTCAATGGTTTCTGAATTCTTTAATAAAACAATAACTGGAAAACTATACGGGTTTCTTTCCTTTCTTTGTGTATGCAACAACATTCATTATTTGGAAGAACATGTATTTTGTATAAAACTTTATTTAAAACCAGCAATTCTATATCTTCTGAACCATCAGCCGTAGATGAACATTTTTCATATTATATTGTTACAAAAAATAGATTGCCGTATTTTGTTAGATCGTTACAAGAAAGATTACGTGTGCCTGCGTGTAGAAAAGCACAGTGGACTTTCTCCTTTCGATTTTCATTTATCGGAAAAGAAACTGGCGTTTCCTATAACTGTAAACTGAAGATGAATTTTTCATAAGCCAAAAAAATTTCTTAACAATTGGTTAAAGACATGCACATGTTTCTGTTGGCTGCTCAAAATTTTCCTTAGAGATTAAAGGAAATATTGAGAGTTAATTAATATAAAAAGAAGATTTATCCAAGTTTCGAAAACGTACTCGTCGGTTATCAGAAGCTGTACTCTATGAGAATTTTTAAAATCACAACATAAAACAAAAATACATCAAGCTGTTGCTACAAGATAAAAGAAGTTTCAAATAAAATATGCTTACACTTCTTCATTTCCTTCAGAGCTCTTTATCTTCAGTTGTTCTCATTTTGTGTCGTCTGATTTGAATACTTCTGATTAAATTTTTTTACTGGGTTATTGGGTTACAAAAAATAGTTTTGTAATGAAAAGTAAATAGTTGATATTAAAATCATCATATTACTAGAAGTATATTATTAACCCCATTACACAAACTTCTCTTTTATTTGCAATTAAATGAGGCTGAATTCATGTACTCAATATTTGTATGACACTAGACAAATTGTGGACCTATTTTTTCGAAATAAAATAATCTCACGCTTAAAAAAAGCGATGATTTATGTAATAATGTGATAGTTGGATTTAGGAGGTACATATTGCTCTCATGTACATTCTAATTTTTTAAAAAAAGTAAAATGAAAATATCCTTTACTTTTTATTGATTTTTGATCTCAAAGACTGCTTCTTTGCTGCTAATTTTCCGTCGTCAGACTACAATAATCTAAGGACAGAATATTAGTTTCAGAACCATAGAATTGCAGTTTTGAGACTTAACTTTATCAAAGAATTTTTCAAGCATTCAGACTTCCTAAATTTTAACTCTTGATTGGATGTAGCATTCTATTGTAATTGTGGTGTGAAAGTCTGGATAGTTGAGTACCAGTTGAAGGATATTTTTGTGACACATCAAATGTTTCAAAATCTGAATTGTGCCTCAAAATTGCTGTCATATAACTTTAAAATAGGATATTAATTCCAGTAATTCAGATTTGTCTTTGAAATTAACTTCATTTTTTATATAAACATCGTTAATGTAAATCTTTGAGAATGCATGAAATTTTATTCTTTTATTCTGTTTTGGGAAGAAAATAAAAATAATATAGTGCGCCATTTCTATATACATTTTGTTTACGTTTAAAATGAATGCTAATTTTTTTCTTTTCTCATTTATCTCCATTCCATATTAATTTTTAATCGCTATTAATCTTTTCTGCCTTTTTATTTAAACATTCAACTTTAATTTTAATTCAGATCATTCCAAAAGTTCAAAAAAATTAACTCAACCCTAAACTCAGCCGAGAATCATAATAACAAACATTTAGGATCGATATTGAGAATGGATATTTATTTTGGAGTTATTTCCTCCACTTTGTCTTGTCTCTATGTCCAATTATATTTGACTGTATACTCAGTTCTACGATTTTCAAATTTTTTAATAACTGAAATAAATGCGTTAAAAGTTTTAAAAAAAATTTCATAAAATTTTATTTCTTCAAGAAATTTTGTTGAACCCTTTTTTATTGTTAAAGTTCTATCATACATGGGATAATTTTAATGCATAGAAATTTCTGAATCCGTAATGATGGAAGTATGTTAATTAAAGCTCTTTTATTTTGAATTCATCAATATGAATATTTTTTTCTTCGCTGTCTTGAATTGAAAGTTGATTCTGGATCTAAAATTTTTGTTCCAGATTTTAATGTTTTGCCATATTTATTTCATTAAATATTCAATATTGCTTCTGCTTTTTGTTTTTTGTATTAATAACATTCAATTCATTTTTTAATATGGTTTTATTTCATCAAAAAAATATAAATAAATAAATTGCGTGTCGTATTTTGTTTTTCCATGAGCATAGCATGTTGCAGTAAGGAAAAACTTGGGTTTGATTATTTTCGGTTAATTCTACAAATATAAAAAGCTATTTTTTGGTTAAAAAAAATGTTAAGATTATGGATTTTGCAATAGTAATCCTTTTTTTTTCTTGTGTAAACCTTTTGATTGAATCTTTGAAGGGTTAATTGCTTAAAAATTATTAAAAATTGGTTTATTATTTATTTTATACTCCACATCAGTTTTTCTTGGTAAACTTTAGATTATTTTGTTTCCCTTCCTTAATTTAATTGATATACAATCAATGCCATGGTCTGTTTACAATTTCGAAAAAGATTAATATGACATTTGACGAAATCAATGTCATAATCGTTGTCAAAGACATTTTAGTATTTTTAAGGAGTTTTTTAATGGAAACCAGCTGAACAAATCGATGAAAATCTCTAATCTACTAAAGTAGAAGGCGTATAGTAATTTATTGAACATTAACAAAATATGTGTAAACAAACTTATTATTTGATGGGAATAAATGTTTAAAATACCCTCTATCAGAGTCATCAATTCGTACATGGTGAAATAAGGGGTTTGAGACAGTAGGTGACAGGATAGGGTGACAAAGACAGAATCGGATAATATAAAGGGGTGGAGCGATGGTATCGACTTCATTGACGATGCAAAGAACATGGTAGGAAATTGAGATCAGTCTTTATGGTCATATAAAAATATAATGAAGCGAGTGAAAGCCTTCAGTGTCTATTTCTTATTTTGAAATAATTAGTTTTATATCGTCCCTTTGTTGTCGTAATAAATTCTTGAAGAGATCGCGAGAACATCTGTATTTATTCCGATTTGGTAGCATTATCGGATTTGTTTGACTTCTTGTACGTATTCTCAAAATTTATTGTCATACACATATTCTTTCTATCCACTGAATCCAGTGATGTGCCTTTGTTTACGGCTGGACCGCAGTGAGTGCGTCGAGCGTGCGCAGTACTTACCCGGCCTTCCTGACGGCCCCCGTGCAGTTGAAGGAAGCGGCGGCCGCCGCTCTCCGGGAGCTGCTGGAGGGGTGCGCGGTCGCCCGGGGGTCCGCGGACCCCCCTTCTTCCTCGTCGCTCACGGCAGTCGTCAGGGACAATCGGTCGTCGTCAGACATCTGCGGAAACACAAAAACACCGGCATCAGCATCGGCAGGGCACGTGGACAGCCATCGACTGCCCTCTGGCGGAGGGTGGAATCAAGCTTTCTTGGCACCACGCCAAGATGGGAGGGGAAGGGGAGGAAAAGGAGGAGAATTGAATGTAGCTAAAAATAAACTTACCTTATAACACAATAAAATTTTAAAAAGAAACAAGGAAAGCGAAATCAATAGATGGAGTTTATTTAGGATGTTTAAAATCTGGACTAAAGGTTTTAGAAATATAGACAAACATTAGTTCTATTTATACATATGGTAAGCTCTCCGAGACAATTTATGATCGGGACGACAAAACAATGAACCTGAAAATATATAATTAGAGAGATACCCTGTAATTTTTTTAATGTTTGGAAATTTATCTGCGAAAAATAATTACTATTTCTAAAATTATTTTTTGAAATTTGTTTTTAATTAGCTGTATTTTATCTCTATCATTTTTTTTTCATAAATTTTTCGAGTCAAAAAATATTTAACTTCTCAATCAACATCATTCCTTACAAATTTTTCAATCAAAAATTATGTTTAAAACTATTTAACATTATTTCACTGTCAAATGTCCTTTTTAAGTGCGATCTTATTCATATTGCTGTTTTATATTATTATTTTATTGATTATATCTTTCGCTAATAGCGACGTTTCGTTGGAATGAGCTTTCAATAACAATGATAGCAAATTTAGATTTGAGAGGTGAAGGAACAATCCTTCCCTAAGAGACATAAAGGCATATGCTGATATAATAGACATGAATGGAAAAAAAGCTGATTTTAAAAATGAGTCAATTTTTTCCCCATTTTGAAATTTACATTAATCAATTAAAATTTTATTATATTAGTCTATTGATTATTTTTATTTTTTACTCCTTGATAAAGAAGAAAACAAAAATCCAGTAAAGAATAAAAGAACTCTAGAAAAAGTGAATGTTTCAGACATTATATCAGCTTACATTCTAAAGCCCATTATCACATAAATAATGAAAATTTTGACACGTTTCTTAATAACGTGACTGGAAAGAGCTTTATAATTATTCGCAAATTATATAAATATATAAATGTAGTAATTATTCTTTCGAATAACTTTTATATCCACATGAGAATTCCATTTTTCAAGGATATATTGAGTGACTTTTGTAAATCAATAAAATGAAATTTGTTTATTATGATAATAAATTCGAATCTTTCAGTATATGTAAGAAGAATTTTCTTCTTCTTTTCCTTCATTCTTAGCAGTACGGACAGAGATTTCCTTTTGGAAATTATTATAAAGCCATCCTTACTCGGAAATGATAGAATTTCCCGTTTAATTATTTTGATGTCAAAATCCATTTCTGTATAAAATGCTATAACACAAATCTTTTTATAATCATAAACATATTGTAACAACTGATCAATCAACCATTTTTTAAAGCCCTCGCAGTGATATTTTTCTATAATTATTTATAGTTGTTACACAAATGCTTTCCTTTTTTTATTCAAAACTGCTGAAATATAAAAAAGGTTTTAATAAACCACCTGGTACTTACTCAACTATTAATCTATATATTTAATAAAATTTCCGATACATCCGCTTGTACTAATTTGCCTCACATTTTCTTACCTTCAGTTATTGCTATGGCTAAATGTCTACTTCCTTCGCTGACATAAACTTTACCTTCTTATCTCCGTTTGTATTGGATAATTAATTTATCTTCTAGACACCGTTAAACCTCTTTTCCGAAATTTTCATTACTTAAAATCATATACTATCTCCATTTCGTAGACAACACGCATTAAAGAATTATTGACAGGAGCTTTTAACGAAAGATTGAAATTTTTTAATCTAATTTAATAAACTTCAGAATTTTTTTTATTTCTATAAAAAATGTTATTGAATGTTTTAAAAAAATCGGAAATAAAGATAAAGCATTTCATATCGTCACCATGGTCTTTGTATGAATTTTTTTTTTAATTTTTCTTATTTTTAATCGTTTACCTTTTTTGAATTAATCATTATATTGTGGAATAAAAATTAAATTTAATACATTGGACGGAAGTAAAATCGATGTTTTTTTAAAAAAGTAAGATTTTGAATTTGAAAACGCTATAAAATTATTTCTTGAGGAGCAATCGGCTTTGAAATTGCAAGATTTAGTTCAGATTCTAATTGATTTAATGTTCAACTAATTTTTGATCCTTGAAAGATTGACAGTGTTCCTTCTCTTATATTAAGTATAAGTGTGCAAAGCTGCTGTCCCGTTTGTTTAGAAGCACATGCGATAAATGCATGGGCAACCATGATTCTTGTTATTTACATTATCATCATATCAGTTTACGTATACATTCTGGACAATATACGGGATCAAAATGGATGCAAATTAATTCGTCTGAGAAGTTGTATATCTATCATTCGACGATTATATGATAATATTTAAAATCTGGGAAACTCTCTGCAAATTATTCAATGTTTGATACGACAAAATTACACGAATTCTAAGCTTTTTGCTAGACAGACCATTAGACCAGAAATCCTAATTTAATAAGTAATTATTTCTGGTGGTAAAGGGATGATGGTATCATAAAGAAAGGGAGCTTCAAATTTTAATTAAATATTTAATTTTAAGAAATTAATTTTAATTTTTTTCCTTGTAGGTCCAGGGTATATTGTTGCACAAAAACTACTTTCATATTACTTTAAAAAAATTTTTTAAAAAGAGAGTGTGCAGTTTTTTTTTCCATACAGCTTCTACTCAAATTTTTACATTTTTTTAAAAAACGTTTCAAGTATATTGTACCGCAATCACACATTTTACCTTTACATATATGTCTCATAAAGATATTTTTTTGATACCCCAATTATTACCATTACACATGCCTGATTTGTAATTATATTGCTACGAAAGTGAGATATTGCTTCTCTGCGTAGTAAATCTCCTGTTAAGAAAAATAGTTTTACAGATACCTCAGACGAATGTTGACTAGATGTTATTTTAATGAGATATCGGTATTGGTCTCAAATTTGACTCTCATTTTTCAACAAACACTGAAGTTTCAAGCATTTTGGCCATTTATGGATTATGAATGAAGATACGACATTCCTCTATTAGCTTCTTTGCCCTGAGATGGAAGCTATAAAAAACAACGAGTTCAAGCGAGTGACCACTAGTAATAGTCTAAACGAGAGAGGGTAGTTAAGTTCCCTCTGATCACTTTGTGAATATCCGATTGTTTAGTGGCAATCTGCTGCTTGTATGCTACTGTTTACAACAAATATTATTGTAATGAATGTTTCGAATGTATTTCGCTACTATTAATTTGTAAATTTTTAAAGAATAAAGAAACCTTTATCCGTTATTCAGTGTCCTGGACTTTTTCACAATATACCTACCGAAAAGATTTTGTAATTTCTGTAATAATATTAAATCCGTTATTGAGCCCAGGTTGTTGTTCCTAAATTTAGAAGAAAATCCTAAATATAATCTGACTTTTTTGAAATATGATGGAGAAAGTGAGTTTGGATTTATTCGACAGGCATTGTTTCACTTCAATTTCTGTCGAATGAATCAAATGGTTCTTCGTTTCTATAAAATTGTTTATAAAGCGCCAGAAAATTATTTGCATTCAGTGCACGAAAAGACTGTTGAAAAAGTTAATGCTTTTGATGTTCAAAGATATTCTTTACATAGTCTAAGACTTCTGCAAAAGGAAACGTTCGTAAAAACTCGTAATCAGTTTGTTAATTACATATAAATGTTATCGAAACAAAAGAAGTTTGACATCATTAAAAATATGCAAAATCTAGAAAAAGTAGTAGAATAAGTTTCAGCAGCATTTTTACCGTATACAATTTATTTTGAAAGCAAACAAAGGCTAAATACATAAAAAAAAGTATACTTTGGTTTTCACCCCTTTCTAATTAATTCCCACTTTCAAATTATATCTTTAAACTGAAATCCGCAACTGTGCTATAATTTTGCAGAATTAGAATCTAGAATTAGTTAATTGAATTGCTAGAAAAAAAAAGAAAACATGCAAAAAAAACACCTTTTGAATAATCACGGTAAAAAGCCAGTCTTCGTTCATGCGACACTGAAATGATACAAAGCCATAGCTAATTTCAATAATGTGCTGGTTTAATTGTACTCAAAAATGACAAAAAAAATGGCTAATTTATTAGACGTTACAATTTAATTAAATACATTAATTATCTAACTTTAAAACATTAATAATATTCAACAAAAATACACTCACTAGCCAATGAATTAGAAACCCAAGATAAATATTTTATTGGACCATTTTTTGCACGGATAACTGCTCTGATTCATTTGGGCATCGAGTCTACAAGCTTCTGGAGGGCATTTACATCCATAGAATGCCATGCATTGGCTGTGCAGCGTTTCAGATATTGTAAATTAGATGGAAGATGAGAGTGCTGTCGGATGCTTCTTTCCACCATATCCCAAACCTTTTCTATGGGATTAAGATCCGGGCTATGCGGTGGGCAGGGAAGGTGTTGGAAGTCTCACAGGCACTCGACTATGCATTCCTATTCTTTGTAATTCTCTGCGCATGGTTCGAGCTGAAATCTGTTGGGAAGAGCCTTGGTTGAAGATTTGTGTCTGATGAATTACAGAGTCCCTGTTCTCCCGTACGATTCGTCGGAGACTCCACCGATCACGCTCCTGAAAAACTATGCTCGAACCGCAGTTACGTCTTCTAGAGAAGGATTGTGGGTTCTGATTGTAACTTTTGAAAATCTTTGATATGACTGCTTTTGAGAACCCAGTGAGATCTTCGAAATCGAGGCACCTGCCAAACGGGCACCACCAACAACAAGCCCTTTTTCAAATGGTGCAAGATCTGCTGTTTTTCCCATTTTACTTCATTCATCGTGAAAAGGACTCTTACACCTTACTTATACTAGCATTCCAACCACGTGTAACCCACGTCAAGACAAAAAATTTGTATACTTCATCCTTAGCACGCATTCAAATGATAATCTCAAAGGTTTCTAACTCATTGGCCAGTGAGTGTATAAACATGAGTCTTGGAATATTTTTATTTCATATAACTTTTTAAAGCTAATTCTTTTTAATTGTAAAGAAATCATAACAATGGAACAAATTATTTAAGGTGTATAACTTTTTTAAAAATATTTATCTCATCACACGTCCTCGCTATCTCTGAATGCAAACTATATAAAATCTAACTATTTATGAGATACATAGTAAGGATTTTGCATCATATTACGTTGTTTACTGCTTCTAGGAAAATTTTGAAATTAACGTACCTTTTATTATAATACCCTCCCGAATTTTATTATATTAAGAAAATACTAAAATACTTTCTTTGTATATTACATAGCTTAAGTTTTGAAAAAAATTTAGATATAAAAATATTTAAAAATCTCAGTGTACTTAAATAATTCTATTTATAAAGATATATTGTCATGAATATGATATTTATTATGTATATAATATTAATATGAATATAATTATTATGAGAGATAGCTTAGTATGTGATTTGCATTTCTGTCTGTATGAATAATAATTTTCAAATGTATAGAAAGTTGTTTGCAGAGTTCTTAAAGATTTTAGTGTGTTATTTACATAGTTGCAACATGTTGTTTATCTTAAAATTCCCTATTTATCAACCTTCTTACACTTTTGTAATTCTCTTAGTTCCATTTGCTAATAGAGTTTGTTTTCATAAATAAATACTTTGGTGATATAAGAAGAAGGCATTTATCAGTGACCATCAAATTTTGTTCTTTGCTGATTAAGAAGTTAAACGAATATCGTACAATTTTTTATTAATAAAAAAGCCTTTTTATATAATTTTACTGTCAAACCATAAATTATTTATCTTACTTATAACATTGAATAAATAAAGATGATATTTGCTCTTATTCTTTATAAAGTGAAATATTTGCTTGTGTGTGTGTTGGCACTCTACAGATAAGACAGTTTGTCTGATGCTACTGACTTTGGCCACCTTTAAAGGCGGAAATTTACACTTCCGAGCCTTGCAAAATTATGCTTTAAAATTTTAATAAATTAAAAATCAAGGAAAAATTTGGCGTTTTTACAAAATTATTGCTGTATGGAGATGATTTTTACATCATTCACTTTATTTACAAAGTGTTTACTTTAAATCCAAAAGGTTATCTTTCTAAAGATACAAATATTTCGCCAAATTCCTTTTCTATATTAAGTTATTTAAAAAAAATATTTTAAGTATATTTTACAACAAAAATAGTTTAGAATTTCGTATGAATATTAAACAATCACGGGCGATGATGCAAAAAACGCAATAATTCGAAGCCATTTATAAAAGCCATTATTAAAGTAACAGATATTTTTATGTTCTTAACAATATTAATATGTTAACAATCTGTTAATCTTATTAATCTGTTTTACAATCTTAATTATTATTGATATTAATGGTTAAAATATCGAAACTTGCAAAATAGTAAAATTTCTATCTTTAAAACAAATAATTATTAGCTATGCAAATTCCAGGGAAACAGATAATATATTTACTTACTTCAAAGAAAAATCTGTAAAATATTTAAATTTAAATTCAAAATGCCATTAAATGAATAAACAAGATAAATTTTAAATCATTTCTGGTAAAAAATTACATTAATAAATTTAAATAAATAACACATTGCATCCAGTTTTTTAAAAACAAATTTTAAGGAAGTTAATAGAATTACTATACTAAGTTCCTAATTATCAATACTAAGTTACCTAAACTATTTAATCGAACATTTAACCAATTGATTCCGTCGAACTATCTGATCATCAAAGGCGGCTATTCAATATAATATATGGCATTTAATAAGCAATTATGGATTTCATTGTTGAATTTACTTTCTGAATTTCTTTTAAATCAAGAAAACGGTTTTCTTTTAGAGGATCAAGTTTTATTTGGGACATTTGAATGAATTTAAAAGCAACTAAGCCAAACCAGTTCTAAACTTTACAGAAATTCTGAAGTTGGAAAATTACAATGCGACTATTCTTATGATTGACGAGTAATAATGAGTAAAGAGTTTCTATTAATTTACTAGTACTTCAATTTTGTTCCATGTAGAATATAAATAATATATAACATGTTGAAATAAAAATGTAGTGGAAAATAATTTCAAGGAAGTAATTAAGGAATTTATTAACTTTTAAAGTAATTTTATCAAGGCTTAAATGGTTCAAAAAATTGCTCTACTACATTTATCCGAGTAATAATAAAGTGATATCTTCTACCTAGCCGTATGATTTCATAAATTCTGACAGTAAACTTTTTTGATAATATTTATTGTCCTATTGAAAGTACTTTGAATACCTTCTGATTTCAAAAATTCCACACATTTCGCTAGAGAGGATAATAAAAAGCTATTAGCTGCAATGGAGCTTTTTAACTACTTAAAAAGATTAAAACTCTGCCAAATGATTTTTGTAAAAGATTAGTCACCACAATACGAACATTACTATAAATGCATATAAAAATTAATAAAAATATGCAAAAAATAAAATTAATTAATAAAAATATATAAATGCACAAAAATAATCCTGCTATTTGGAGTAAAATCGGTTCAAAAATTTCAAATTTTAATTTTTACTGTAATTGGGACTTTTATGACGATGTTTTTCTAAAGCAGCATTAAGAAACAGTTTATTTTAATAAGAGTAAACACTTCGAATCTCACATCAATCGAACTATATTTCTCTGGAAACAAAAAAGTAAAACTAATGACACTTTGATCATTATTTAATATTAAATATTTAAATAAACCTTGGAATCAAAGAAAATCAAACCGATAAATACTTTTTAAGAAAAGAACTGAATCCTATGAAGGAAAGAAAAAAATCAGTCGAACTGGATTCCACTGCCGATTCCTTCGATTTGCTCTGCGGGTGGAAGATGGCCAAGATAAACTATTCCCTAACAAACAAGGGGCACTGATTTATCCATCCACACTTTCGTTCTCCGTCGAAAGTAAACTGTGAGGTGGACAACAGCCTCTAGTTGCTATGGTTACGTGACTGTCGTGCGGAATGAGTCATTGTTGAAGGACACAGGATTTAAGGAGTCTTCCATCTGACCACTCAAGATTTCCGATTGGAACAATCGAACATTTAACAGCTCATAAATGACGAAATCTAATTAAGAAAATTTCTATATCAATCTAATATGAATTTAAATTAGCTTCTTTACTTTGAAGTTTGAGACGAATGGTTTTTGATAAACACAGTTAGTTTATTGTATTAATTCATAGGATGTACACAGTGGTCATAAAATAACTTTCCATCTTTGGCGGCATCTACAGTTAAAACGGATGAACAAAATGAAGCTACATTTCATATACAGACTGTGAAAGGCATGAGAAAATGAATTCCTCAGAAGAAGAAGAAACAATTAGTACAAAAAGTTGCTGATAAGAACTTTTGTCCTGCTGCCACATACGAAAGAGAAAATTTGCATTCCCACTTTGGGATGGATTATGCAAAGTTTTTAGAGCGTGCGTGACAGCAGCACCATGCAATAGTTATAAAAAGGGAAGAGCAAACGACCTGTTAGCGCTTCATTTTTGAGTTTTGATGCCTTCTTGACTGTTGCTTATGATTGGTTGTTGATGTGTCCTTAACCACTTAACTGTTTTAGTTTCTTTACTATCTAATAAGATGATGTTTTCTATTTTGAGAATATCTTTTTTTATTCTGATTCAAATGGAAAACAATTAAATACTTGACTTATTTATGTATTTTAAGTAGTTTTAATATTGAATTATAATCGCTATAAATGCTTCAGTTTTAGTTTAAAACTATCAAAATTCGATAAATAGATGCACGAATGGCACTCGGGCAAAACAGTTAAGTGGTTAATATGAGTTCTATCTTACCTAAACTTGCTTTACTGGTAAAACTGTTTTACAGTGTAATGCTATGGCCACCCTGTATTATTCGATTAATATGAATCATTATATATTTTCCTCTTTCAGTGCTATGCATAATATTGAAAGCAATATTTTCTCTTAAATTACATTTAGCTTTGGCATAAACTATTACGTAAGCTATTTTCTTTTTACTCTACATTATCTAAATTTTTTTACCATAATTGAAATGCTAATTTCCAGAATGGGAAAAAATTCTTAAATGCTGTTGAATAATCAATTCTCTTCCATATCAATTCGAATTGGAGCATTTGAATACGGGGAGAGCAATGAAATGCTCTACAAAACTACCAGAGATGTTGCTCATTCTGTAAGCTTACTTCATCCAAAACATCCTTGTATTCCCTCATCCTTTAGTCTGAGCATCCTCTATTCAATCTGATCTCATTTTCCTTTTCTGAAACGCTGCTTTCACCAGATGCTAATGCAGCGCTATCAAGTAGAAAACTTCTTCAAACAAATCCCTTCCCAATACCTATTGTTGGTCGAAATCAAACACTCGTGCCAATGACAATTTTCCACCCAGTTGGGCTTTAACAGCACAACGCAGCTTTATTCCTGAATGTTAAACTAACTTTCCACAGCATGAGACGTGAGCTATTGAATTGAATATCCACGAAATTCTCCTGCTCATGCATTTCAAAAGGTTTCGATTTCAGTGACCAGCCTGAACAGAACCCTCAAATAAAGGCAAAAGAACAATAAATCCATGAAAGATAACAAAATGATGTACGGATTTGGTTCTGTTTAAATTGGTGCCCATGACTGGTTAAAAGGATTACAGCAGTCTAGATATTGGCACTTGTAGAGAAGAATTAGAACTGATTGCGAGTACCAGATACGTTGACCGATTCAAATGCTCAAAAGTACTATTTGTTATAATTAGAATGATTTTAATTGGAATATTCATTCATACGAGCAATACTTTAAATGCCACTTATTTTTTCTACCTTTGAAGAATTCTGATATTTTTATAATTCAGAAAGATATCTCTGTTCCTATTTGATTTCGATTCTAGAAGCGAGTGATGAAATGCAAAAATGACATTAATCAATATTTTAAAGATAAGCAAGAATATTAAACGTAAATATTACAAGATTAATCTTTTCATACATTTACACAGAATAATGATAATCTTATCACTTATTCAAATTTTCAAGAAAGATTTTGAATTCACATTTGTATCATATGAATTCACCTGGCTACAATAGTTAATAAATTTTATTTTTTCATTTATTTACTGCGATTAAAAATTTTCATAAACTGATATGTTAAATTTGCTAAGATTATTAAACCTTTTTAGATGTTCAATAACATATAATTCATTAAAATTTGAGTTCTAAAGTATGTCCCATAAATAAAGTTTGAAATTAAAAGTTAATAACAAAGTATACTTCAAGTAAAATACGATTCCTTAATTTTCCCATCTGATGATGATGATATCGTGTCCTCTTTTCACCACGGAAAAAGGGGTGCGGTAGCTTCTAAAGGTATGGACCCCTGAGCACCCGAGGGCAGAAGTTTGACTTCTAGCTCATATGAGGATGAAACACACACACACACGCATAGCCCCTTTTTACAGGGGGGCACATTCACACACCTCACAGATAGAACACAGAAGAACGACCATGCCCGAACCCGGGACTTATAGAACACGAGGAAGACGCGCTACCTCTGTGCCAGAAAGTCGGCAATTTTCCCTTCTTTTTTTATCATTATGAAAATCTTTTTACAACAGAAGTTATCATTTTTTATTTACAAATCATGAATGGAGGATTATTTATTTTCGCAAAAGCTCCTATTAATATCCATACATATTTTATTTAAAAAGGAAAGTACCTATGATAAGTATGACGGATCCTGAAAACAAAATCCAATATGAGTTAATTCATCAAACTATTTCATATTCAGGAACCTACTGTACTTTAAATACACCGGCATATTACAAATTTGGAGAGTTAAGTGTCATTATTCTCAAAGGATTACTTTGAAAAATACAAAGTCCGTCGGAAAATACTTATCTGGCATTTCCAAAGCTCTGTCTTAAACCGATAAGATTCGATTAATTGGTTTTTTTAAAATTTAATTTAATTTAATTGAACTAAAGAATTAATCGATGATTACCAGTTTATTGAGTAAATTTATTTAAAGGATTTTTATAAGCAAGAAATTTAACATTAACCTATTTTATTGAATTATTTCATGTGGAGTCAAAACCTCCTATATCGGCCATGTTAAATTCGCCTTTTGCTAAAAAATTTTATTCGCAATCCATTATAGATAGAGAATTGAAACTTTTTTTAGCAGTTTCTTATTATACCAAAATAAACTTGTTTTTTTTTCTTTTCAAATTTGAATAATTTTTTTGAATGAAATATTATATTGATTATAGTGAGTTTTATCTCCTTTGACACACAAAAAAAAAATCTAAAAAATAATTCTTGATTTTCTTCGAAAAAGTCTGTTTTTTTTTATCAATTAGGAGACATGATAAATATGTCGAAGAAAATAGTGAACATATGAAGAGTAATTTCTCGGAAAGGATACATCGAGTATGAAATTTATATTTTGAGAAATGCATTGATATGATATCCTACTAGGTTCTTAGCGCTTTTAATTATCTTAGAAATTATCTCTCATATATAGAAGTAAAGCATTTTTACAAAGATAAAAAGGAAGAAAATTTGGAACTATAAAAAATTTTTAATTAATATTTTAGGAAATTTTGAATTTTCAAAATTTTCTAAAGTTTAATTTTTAGTCTATAGTTTTAGTTAAAATTATACATTTTTTTTTTTCATTTTAATCGGTGACAAAGGATTTATACCAATAGCCTCCCGGGAATTTATTTGTCCAAATAATTTTACAGGGAACCGCTTAAATGCAAAAACAATTAGTGTTCATTATTTTATGTATATTCTTTTATATACAGCACTCTAGAAATATCTCTCACATATAGAAGTGATGGTTATTTCTTTTCTTACATGCATTCTTTCAAATACCTCGATTGTTTTACGTCGCGTTTCAAATGTCATAAATATTCCCTTCCAGGACGATAAGAAAGAACTGGAAACAAAACAAATACTCAGACGAATCTCCTCCCCCTTCCATTTTGTAGTCCTTTCGAATACTCCATGTCAATAGATTTTCCAACTTTTTCGTTTTCTAGGTGATCTTTCTTGTCCCCCTCCCCTCCCAGGTTTTTCCTGGTAAAAAAAGAGGTGTTTCTATTGCCGGAAAATTCCTTCCGACCATTTAGTATTTGTTTCTGAGACGCGTCTTTTGTCCTTCTTTTTCCCTCCCCGCGCAGAGAGTATCCTTATTCGAGAAAAAGGATACGAGCCCATATCCTGGAGGTAAGAAGTTTTATTCTCCGTTGCAAAAAGACTCGTCGTAACGGCATTTTGATGGAGTCAGGGAAGCGAAGTGAAGTGCTTCCAGGCTTACATGAGGAATGGAGACAATAGAAATTTTAAGGATGTCAGGGAATTATGGATTGTTTTACAATTATTTGCAACTCGAGGTATCTGGAGTTACAGTAAATGAAAGAGAGGAAGAGGGGTCAAACCACCATTTCCAAACAGTTCTGCGAAATGCTCCTATTTTTTTAAAAATCGATTTCGATGTTTTTAATTTTAATTTTTTTTAAGTGCCAGAAATAAATATTGATTAAAAACACTTTAAATTACATCTCATTTTTTATTACACTTAAAAACAAATCAAATATCAAATTTATTTGCCCTACTTTGGTTTTCTTCCGGAATAAAAAAAAAAGAAAAATATTACATCATACAGTAAGAAATATACAAAAAAAATGAAAAATCATGGAAATGGTCCTAACAATTTGCTTAAAGAACGCAAGAAAACTTGAAAAGAAATTACGATATCCTTTGAGAAATATTTTATATGGCAAATATTCTATGTCCAAATGAAAAAAAAAAAAAAAAACGAAAGAAATTCCAGAACTTTACTATGGACAGACATAGTCTATTTATTTAACGACTCTTTCAAAATAACACTCCTGTGTAATTACACATTTTCTGACGTTACTCAATGTATGATGTATTCAATAGCTCCCTTTTGCTCTTTCCTACAGCGCGTTCATTGTTGCACTGCTTCGGAACATGAGAATAGTTATTGCGTTTTAATCTTGTTTTCCATCAGAAAAAAATGCATCGGTTAGAGCAAATGGATAAGATAATTCGAATGTGGTGTTACCACAGTTAATGTGAGACAAGTAGTGGCCTATGCTCGGGCACATCATAATGATGCCTCACCCCCAAGTTGGCTTTCCTCGTTTCAGAAAGGATTGGATACCTATAATCATGAACTACGCTTGTGTGATGTACGTATTTGAATTGAATGAGCTGTTCTGTTTTCACTGCTTTGTTAGAAAATGATATAAATCCTTCACCTTTTTAAAATATTTAAGACTTTTCAGAACTTTTTAAACATAATTGTTCATATTTAATTAGTAGGGTTGATATGCAATATAAACCCATTGAGTTCTATTTCTTATATTTACATTTATATATGTATTTCAAGATTAATAACAATCGATTCTTTTATTTTTTTAAAAAAAGAAAATTTAATTTAAGACAAATTTTACACGTAAAAAGGTGGAGATAGAGAATATTAGGAAGTTGAAAAGTTATACCCCTCCAAATATTATTTCCATTGAAAATTATCCCTTCTAAAAGCTCATGAGCTGGATCAAAATTCGTAATTTATTAATAGAAAAACTTTTGAAATCCATAATTATAAATCTTCCTTCAATGAATTATTTCGTAAATTAAAATGCATGATTTCAGATAACAAGAAGAGAGCTATTCCTAAATTGCCATGACATTCGCGATTTTCTGAAAGACCGTCATCGCAAAAGAAAGAGACAAAAAACTAAAATCACATAAGCGGGATATTTCACTAAGAGGGTAGATAACTCATATTCCTCAGTTCTTCGTGATGTCATATCACGGACTACCCGTCCCGCCCGAAGGCACATGCATAAAAAAACTGAATAACCTGATCGCCACTACAGTAACACTAGCGGGATCTGTGGTTGAGCCCTAAGGGCCATCACCAGCCACGGTACAACATTTCCCTAAGACAGTACACCCCATTATCGAAGGGAGGGGGCCTATTCCCCACTTTTCATGTATCCTCTAGGGTGCCGAGAACCAACCACCATGCAGGTATCTTCACAGGTGTCCCTCGAGTGTAAGGTTCTCTGTGATGTAGACGATGATAAATAAGTAAAATTCAAACAACAATATAAAAATTATAAAACCCTCATTTATAAACTGTGTGACAATTTCGGCATTGCAATAGCAAAGGAATACCACTGAATTAATTTTTGAACCATATTATAAAAGATGGATGCTAGCAATAAAACATGATGGTTACTCTTTTTATTTAATAAAAAGCTTATAAAGGAAATCATACAAAATATTCAATATTTTTCCAAGTATACAGAAACAAAATATTTGTTCAATTTATTATATTGTAGGAAATATAGAAAATTCAGCGGTGTGTACAGATTAATTAAAGTATCTTTATAACCTTCCTGAGATTTTTATGTCACTTTAATTCGTATTATTTTCAATAGTTCAAGCATAAATTCATTTACCTATGACTTCGGATACCTTTGAAAACACATCTTTCTTCAACAATAATATCGTACCTTTTAAGGCAAAGATAACTTCTGTTAATTTATTTTTATATGCTCGTTTCTTTCTTTTTTAAATATAAAGCGCGATGATCTCTTTAATAAAAATTTCATCTTCAAATTAATGAAAATAAAAGGCACCTTTTGCTTTAACTGAATAATTAACATATTTCAGGTTATTCCTTGAAAGACATTTTCATATTATGATTTATACTTAATAAAAGTTCGTTTAGATGACATCATCTGTAGTTTCTTATGAAATATTGAATGCTAGTTTATAAGAATAAAATGCTTTTTACTTTCCCATACTTTTATTATACACTTTCAACTAAACAAGTCTTTTAAAATCCAAAGTATCGAATTTTATTGGCTATGCCCTTAAGAGACCTCCAATATCTGTCTAAAAAGTGTATGTCTTATTTTATTTTCATGAATGAAAAGATTAATCAAAAGTGTCTAAATAAGTCTAGTTAAAGAAAGATTTTCTCTTTTACTTTAAAACAGTTTCTTGTGTTAATATTTATTCATCCAATCAAATTAAAGCAAAAAAAAAATTAACTTGTACTGGATGACATTTGATGTTAATACAATTTTTTTCAAATATTAATTCATTAATTATTTTATTAATTAATTAAAAACTAATTTTCTTGCCTTTTAAAGTAGTTCTGTATAGTAGTTGTAATTGTTAGGTCTGGAAAGCTTGGTTTGTTGGGGGTTGGATTCGCATCCCTTGTGCTGCGAGTTCGAACCTTGATCTCAATGTTCTCCATGTCGGGACTTATACCACTGGGGGTACTGAGACAAAGGTGATTGTTATTCAGATTTTATTCTCAGGGACCCATGCCCTCAGGAGCTACTCACCCCGCCTTCCATTGTAAAGCGGAACACGAGAACAATTGTAATTATTTAATAAAAACTAAAATAAAAAAAATCTTTTCCTTACACTTTTGAATGATATTTTTTAAAGGTAGCATACATTCTACTCCTTCTTCGTACTTTTTTTTATTTTATGAAAATCAGTTATACAGAATCAGATAAAATATAACAATTACTCTCTTTCCCTGTGTTAGACACTATCCTGAAAAATGAGAAAAAAACCCGGGCAATAAGAGAACCGTAGAAGATTCTTTCCACGTGCTATGGGATGCATGCGCTCCCTCTGGCCCTCTAATTAATTGTTTCCGATAATGCTGACGAAGTGATTTGGGTGCCACCTATCGGCGAAATGTTGACGCTGCGAGAAAGCCCGTTTCTTGTTTCTTTTGCGAACCAATAAAAAGAGAGAAAGCGAAACTGATCTTGAGAAAACGGTCCCTAACGATACGAGGAAAAATCCCTCTCTACGCATTGCTCTTGCTGACAATAAAATGAGCGCTCACGAGTTTCGGATAAGCACAATAGGTAGAAGTAGTTTAATAGTTTCCAGTGGTGTGTGGAGATTAAGCAATTTATTATCCGACAAACATGTGACGAGGGTGAAAAATTACTTAGTGTTATAATGAACCTTTTCATTGCTTGGTTGGATAAGAGCAATTTTGTTTTTCATAACAATGCAGAACTAAATCAGTATTCGTTTAAATGTAAAGCTATTATCATGTGATATTTCATCAGGAATACTATCGCTAGTTCATCAACGAAGTGCCTATGCACTCAATGCTACGTCGTTCAACTACATATCAATGGGGGATCCTGATTAAAGGGTAACCGGATAAAGACAAAATATAGGATTCTTCCATTCTTAGCAAATAATTTAGATAGTTTTAAAGAACCGAAATATAAAGCTTTTAGCATTGCACACGATATCGCTAGTATATGTTGTGGTAGTCTAATTTCGTTATTAATTCAGACAGTTTTAAAATCTAATGTGATCTGCTTTTCTGGTTTATTTAAAATATGCGCATTTTTTAGTTTTCTTATAAATAAAATATACAAAATATAAAAGATTTGATCGATGGTTCTTCACGTTTCAGACCTCTCTGAGATCAAAAAACAAATTTCGGGGATAGTCTGTCTTCCGTCGTTGTGCCTAATCTGTATAGGAATTTGATAATTTGGAAAAGTTTCTAGATAAATAGACAGATGACATCTGAAGCATGATTCTAACATTCAATTGTAAATTCTGTTCAAATCTGGACTGAAATCCGTCGTCATAATGTTTCTCGGTTTGCTTGAATACGATAGCTAAAAACGTAAAACGTTACCTGATTAAAATTTTGGTAGAGAGAGTTTTTATTTATAATGATAATAATTTTGAACTAAGGATGTTGAAATATTGGTAATTTATAATCTATAGTTCAAGTGTGTGACAACTCAAAAATAGGTACTGAGATAAACGAAATTTTGTATATGTATTTTCTCAAATCGCAATTCATTGTCAGATTTTATTTTTAATCGAGAGGTAAAAAAAGATGCCCAAAATACACTGTTTTCTTCTTTATACTACGAAACCCAAATCGCTTATACAAAGATTTCAGACACTCTGTATGAGTGTCCGAAGGATGGGGCTATTTCATTTATATTACCAATATCAATTGTTTTATCACTATCAAATAATTATGATTATTTGTATTATATAAAAAAATATGAATACTGGAGACGATCACAGTTTTTCTTAAATCAACCATTTTCTTGTAGAGAGAAAGGACAAGATTCTTATCAATAAGTATGCGAAAAGTTTTTTAGGAAGATCACTTCTTTCGATTTTCAACATTTTTCTCTAGAATGCATCAAAAGAGTTAAAGTCCAATTTTGAGCTCTTCTGAGCTCAATTTACTGAACGAATCTAAGGCAGTAGATATTTATTTATCTCCTATGTGTAATTTTAAAATTAATATCCTAGAAATTCAATTCTAGGATATTAATTTTAAATCCTAGAATTGAATTCTATTGCTCAACTTAGAGTATATGAATTTGTTCTTAATTATGTGACTGATTCATTTCCACGGATTAAAATACTATAGAATATTCCCCTTTGAGATCGAAAATACATTGCATTTTAAATAATGAAAATAGAAGCAGTGACATTAACCTTAATAATGAATAAAAATATGACCTTACGTTCTAAATAATGAAATTGAAATCGATTATTAAGAAATTTTAAAGTGAAAAAATTCAGTATTAGAGAAGAAATTCAACATTATTGTGGAAAAGCGATATTTAAGTAGTTAAACTGGCAATATTATTCTATAGAAGCAAAGCTGAAATTATCTTCGAGTTCTACTATCATAAGAACTCCATGACATCATAATGCATGGATTTTACAAAATGCAACATAAAAAATGTGAGTGTGCTTCCTTGTGCAGGGATTTTAAATTATACTTTGAAAACCTCAATGGGATTAACAAATCCGAAATCATGAAAAGTTTCGTTAATTTTTTAAAAAAATTCTCTTATTTCTGTTGTTAATTCCACTTTATTTAGATGAATCAATCAAGTATATAAGTCCGAATTTTAATTATCAAAGCTACCGAAGGAATCTAAATAATACCGGAGGGACAAGTTTGACTTGGTTTCTATAAATCGAAATAAATATATTCCTTGAGGACTTTCGAAGAGAAATAGCCAGATAGTTCAGATTTGCGGTAAGCTAGAAAACGTCCAAGGATTCACCATGTAAAATGTATTTCAATTCTTTAACAATATACTGATTACAATAAATAAATACAATACGATTCTTGCAATGAAGTGTTAGATTAATATATGAAATTATTTAATTTCTGATATTAAAATGCTTTTCTATGAAAAATGGTATACGAATATTTATTAAATATAAGGACGCGCTTTGAAACCTAAAAAATGCATTTAAAAATATTACTGTTAAATTATATTTATATTATAATTACTCAAGGAATTGATATGAATAAAAAGATAGCTTTTTGAATTTTAGCACACAAAAATCATTTTTGTGATGTAATATCTTTGAAATTTATTTCGGGGCAAAAAAAAACTTTAAAAAGTCTTGCTTTCTTTTCAATTAATTAAAATTTTAATTCATTCACTCCAATATGCAATTTTCTAGTCTATATATATATATATATATATATATATACATATATATATATATAATGGGCCAAGTTGTTGTTTATGTCAAACAGTCTGGCCTATAGGCATCACAGACAAAGCTTTATTAATGGATCCCAGAAAGAGAATTAATAGATAAATGCCACTATAAAAAAGTTTTCAACAGAGAAAAGAAAAAAGCTTAAATCAGAAGTATACATCTAATCGGAGAAACATTAAATTAGCATAAATATTTAAAAGAATTGATTTCAAACATAAATATCTAAAAAATGATAAAAACTTATTTGATCTAATTATGTTCTCAAGTTTAACTGAAAAACCACTTTTAAAATTTTATTTTTCATCTTATTTGAATTCAACTTCTTTTCAAATTTCTGTCGGTTAAAGGAAAATCATTATCATTTAATTAATATGTGAAAGAAATGTGAAAATCATTATGATAGGACAAATTCGAAAAATTCATGTGAATTTCATAATTAAAATTCTATATTTTTTCTAAGGAATTAACCTCATACTTCATAAAACTAGAACGAACCAATACTTTAACGAAGTAAGACACCACTATAATACTTTTACAAAGTATAAATATCAGAAGCACCAAAGGGAAATGAAATTCACTCGTCTCAAGCATTATTACAACAGCAAGAAGATTAAGAAACGTATTTTTTAAGCGATTTTTAAATGCCTCTTTTTTTCCCACAGACTTCTGATGAACAAGCTTTAACATAATAAGAAAAGAAATTAGAAGTAGGAAAATCAATTACGCTTCCATTTCTCATTGAAAAAGCAATTAGCGCGTCTCTGCAAACTCATTTATTTTTTCGCAGAGATTGCTTCTGGCGTAGTTCTGCTTTAAATGCTGTTCTCTGCGGCGAAATCGGCTGTTAATGCTTGAATCGACAAGAAAGTATTAATATTAGGACGAACAAAGTTTAAGTTATGGTTTCTCACTGACTGAATTTTTTGCCCCTCCTTTAGCAGATTATTGTTGATTCATTTTCAAAGTTTGATTTAGTTTGATTTTTGACATAGATTTATCCATGCTACACCAGACCTAATAATATTCCTTTCATTTTTTTAAGTTAAAATTTTGAAATTCATTAGCATAGGAAACAATGTGGAATAAAATAATAATGGTAGAGAACGTTCAAAAAAGAAAAGAGAAAAGACTTTAATATTTAAATTAAGACCAACTGACTTTATAAAGGGTAAGAGGTTATCATGCGGAGTTTTTCCAAGCAAAGCAGTTTAAACAATATTATTAGTTCAAAGAAAATGTAAACGCTGTGTATAAAAATGTGGGCATTTAGAAAGCATATGTTGGGAAGACAAAGTGCAGTTGCACCGAGAACACGTTAGAGCTTATTCTTTTAACAGCAAAACGTTTGTGCCTTGTATGACCCATTCTTAATATAGTGCGAACTGTACCCGCTGTTTTGCTAATTTGTAAAGGGTAGTTCAACAGTAGGTTTAACTCCATAAAACTTGTTTCGACTTTCAATATTCAATTCTCTTTAAAATTTGTTTTAAAGAAATATTTTAATGTGCCTTTTCAAGTCTTAGTTTTTTTGCCGTTAACAAGAGCGCAAGCGAAAAATTGTCAAAGAAATATGGCGAAATTCTACATTATTTGGCGATTTTTCGCTTTAAAATTGCTGTAAGAAATTTGGCGGAATTCTACATTATTTGTCGGTTTTTCGCTTGAGCCCGTCAAACGGAAAGATACAGTCTGTTAAAGGTGTAGTTGCATTCTTTGTATTTGTCAGCATTAACTGTTCTTTGATTGCTCCCAATCCCAACATGAAATGATACCCAACATAATAAAACATTAAAATCTCGAGCTGCTAGATTCACTTTCGAAAACCAATTTCCGTATTTCAACAATTAAATGTCATCAATGAAATTTCTATATTTTTTAAATTTCCGAAGTCCTTATTATATAGTTCACAGAGAAATTATTAAAATCCCTTGATCCTTCTTTTATCTGAATATCAACTTTTTTATTTGAAAAATTCAAAGTTTAGAAAAAGTCAAAATTTTGGGAATTTGTATTTGAGAGAAAGAACTCAAGAAATATGAATCATGATAATAAAAAAAGTAATAAATTATTAAAACTTTGTCAATTTACTGTTCTTGCTTATTCAACCATTTGGTATTGATTGACTTGACTGCAGTTAGTTATCAGAGAACCAACTGCAAACTTTAAGATGCCATTGTTTTTAAACAACTCTGCAAAAAATTATTTTTATGTAAAATGTTGAAACTAATTTTGAATTAAAAAAATCTATTGTAATTTTAGTAATGTAATTATTTTACTTTAGAAAATTAAAACCGGTTTTAATTTTCAATTGATTTTATTACTTAAAGGCGGTTTTAAGTAATGAAATCAATAACAATTTAAAAGAAGAATCCCAAGTGATTTTTTATGCAAAAGATTGCATTCAGAAACTTCCATAATTTGTTACAAATAGTACGATCAAAGTTAAATCGAAATCTACAAATTGGTGGTTGATTCCAAGCTGCACATAGAAAAAGATATGCTTTTAAAATTAATTCATTTAATTATTAGTACAAAGCAATTCCTGACAAAGTACTTTTGTCAATGATATAAACTATAAAAAATAATTAAGATAATTCACAACTTCCATGATAAATTTCAGATTTGTTAGTAACCAAAAGGTAACCTTCTAGTTGAACAACATATTTTTATTGAAAAGTTAAGATATAATGAAAAATAATTAATTAATAAATGCATATAATTAATTTAATGGTTCATGCTAAAAAATATTTATAAAGAAGATTTAATTTAAGTTTTAGAGATGAATAAATTCACTCAAACTTTTCGCCTCCTCTCTGATGACAGCAATATTTCAGTAGCAGTGGATCTGCTTGGAACAAACTTTTTTCGGTTCTAACTCTTTCTTCTTTCCTGCATTACATTTATTTATAGCTTCTTTTTTTTATTATGATTCTTTTCAGAATACATTCTGAAAAGAAAAACATTCAAGAAGAATAAGGACGCGAAGAGACAAAAAGAGAAAAATATCTCTGAGCAATGGATGACCTGAATTGGTTTGAAATATCCCTTTTGTGTCCTGAAAAATGCCTGGAAAGGAAAAAAGAGTCGAGTTTTGACTCAATAAACCTGACGCGAAGTTAATGGAAAAAAAAGAAAACTTTTTTTAGAATCGAATCCTCTTTCTGTTAGAGAAATTTGTTATTTTTAGAAACTCAGTTTTTAAATTGGAAAAGATATTTTTGTGTATATATATTTTCTTGTAAAAAGTTTCAAGGATTGAAAAGGTTAAATTTAATATCAGGGATTTTTTAACTCAGATTTTTATTTGTGTATGTAATATAAGCGACCATTTTTCGTGGTATATATTACCAGTTAGTAATATCTACATTAATAGTCTATTACAAT
>JAOUZG010004552.1:857046-898180 GCA_026289955.1 Argiope argentata | reverse complement strand
AGCAGAGTCGTGGCCGAAATCATGGAGAAGACAGGTTGAATTTTCAAGTTCATTTCATTCCAGGTGTTATTTACAAGCTGACGGACAAGACGCGTCTGCTCACAAAGCAGCGAAAAAGCAGAAGCGTAAAGAAGGGCGAGATAACACTATCCCTGATTTTAAATACCGTGAAATTTGGACAGGGAAAATATTTTTTCACAGTGCTCAGATTTTGATGGGAATATCCACAATATATGCCTAACAGGCAAGGGAAACACAGGGATGTTTTTAAAGGAATATGCTTGGGTGGACAATTTTTATCTCTCACATTGAGCGTGAGAATTTGGGGCTTTTAGCCGATTCAGCAATTTTACACTACTTCTGGTGAATTAATTAACTAGAACAAGTGGAATGGATCAGGAAATAAGGGAATACTTTCGAATGAATTAACTATAGCCTAAATAAAGATAAGGTTTTAGAAATTAAGAGTTTATTATATATATATATATATATATATTTACAAAATTCTACAATAAGGAAATAGTTCTTATTTAGTATTTATTAAGATATAGCAAATATTGCATATTTCATTGCTAAATGTATTGCTGAAAGATAATACATGAACAAATGAAAGAACAATTAAAAATAATCTAAATTTCTTTCTTTCATTCATGGTACAATAAAGGTTTTAGTAGAAGAAAAAGAAATCCATAACCTTTTTCATTAAGGGGTCCTATTATTTGGAATTAGCTACAAGAGCCGAACACTGATTAATGTAATTATTTATTAACACAGGATTTCAATCACAACGACAGGAATCTGAGCTAGCATGTGGCTAACCCCTACCGAATAGATATTCAGTAATAAAAAGGCGGAAAAACCGTCGACCCCATCTCAGAAAGAATGTTGACCTCTAACTCCAAAGCAAAATGATGCACGTGCAGTTTTATTAGTTTTATCATTGAAAAGAAACTCAGAGAAATGACTCCGATATAGACGGCAGGAAGACACTTTTTCACTCTTCCGTCCAATTATAGAGCACTGAATTTCAATGTATCGCCATATATTAATTGAAATTTCAATTGCAATGTTTTTCATCATTCGCCATGTGCATCTTTATAATAAGACCCATGTCGAAGAAATTAAAATTCCTATAAATATGTTTTATATAATATTTTTTTTTGTTTTTCCTGGAATGTTTCTTCCAAGATTAGATGAATTTGAAATATAATCATCCCTGATGAATTTTTATATATTTTTCAGTCTTTTATATAGCTCTATCCTTTTTCATCCATTTATTTAAGAGCAAAAATGATAGAACTTATTAAAAATTGGAATCACGATTTTGGAAAATATAGATTAATTATAAAGATAGGTTTTTGAAATTTCCTCTGAAGGTGCATTTATTCGGCAACGTAAGAAAAGTAAAGGGGCTCGAGTCATAATAGGATTGATTCACCACAGTTTAGCATTGCTTTAAAAAGAGTAAACAGAGAAAGGATACGATATTATTTTCCCTACCACTCATCGTTTTTGTCTCCATTTTGACCCCCTAACATTGGAGCCTGATGGATGTATTTTTCTCACTCCGGATACAACAGCACTGATATTCTACTTGCTGGAATTATAGATGGTAATAAGTTAGTTTAAAATAGAATCGATAGAAATGCTTATTTTTAACTTATTATTTACGTGTAGAGCATATAAAAGTTAACCTTATCAATGAACAATTTATTTCTGGAAATAATTATTAGTTAAGAATACTAATACAAATAAACAATACAAATACAAATCTAATAAGGCTTTTTTTATCTTTGAAAATGTATCTGTTTTTTTTTGTTAGCTGGGATTATCGACTAAGGGAATTTAATAAGAAGTGTTCCAATTATTTTTATTTATATAATACTAGTCGCCTTTGGCGACCAGTTGGTTTGATGGGTTATTGATTATATATATTTATAGGATGTCCCTAATTAAACAACACTACTTTAAAGTTATCTGATGGCAAAATTATTGTTATGAAATTTTGTATAGGACATAATAAAGGGATGAGATATTTCCGTAGAGCAACCTTTACGGAATCATTGTTTTGGTAAAACAATTTAAATAACAAGGCTTGATCTGAAAGCTGTAAGGACATTCTGATTATCAAAAGCGACATCTCGAAATATCAGCAAAAGTTTTTAGGTTTTATAACAGATGCTGCATGATTTTGACAAAGATTTTCATTTTTGATTCATCTTCTTCGTTCTTTCAAATATCTTGTTCAAAAATTAATTTCGGAACAAGTGAAATTTTTTTATTCTTTCAAAAAACAAAATCCCATCCTTTCATTATGTTATATAAAAATTTCATAACTTTCTGGACAATAATTTCGCCTGTAGACAACTTTAAAGTAGAGTAGTTTAATTATGGACACGCTGTATATATATATATATGTCGGTTTCCAATAAAACCTTTTAAATATGTTTTAGTCTCTCAGATTCCTTCAAATTGTCAGGCAGTAAAGACATGTTATTTTAATTGCTTTACATATACGTTTTTCATTGGGTACATAAAACTTCCCAATGCAGACCCGTCCCATCATATCATGATGATATTAAAAATGTAAATGTTTGGTTCATCTATCTCTTTAATTTCGCGATATGTAATTTATATTTTCTTTATTAATATTGCAGACTATATAGATATTAAACAGATTCCTTTTTCTATAGCTTCCAACAATAGAATAAAATTAAACGATTAAATATTTGCTGATACAGTTATGTAGCAAATACTACTAAAGAAACAGCAACACATTATAAAACTATGAAAAAGATGCAAATGCATTTGTCTTAATAAATTTATTTCAAGCCTGATTTCGTAATTTATCCCCGATCAACAGGTCATATAAAAACTCTACTTGTGTGTCAGAGTGTCGTAAAAGGATGTCAACAAAATGCAATTTTGTGAAAGAGTTATTATGCAATATACCCGTGTCACGCGAAGCGCCAATCTGGAGACATGCAATGTCTTTTGATTTGTTCTAACAAATAACACGATTTCTATCAGTAAATGTCAATATCGCATGACGAACGTAATGGACATTGATAAAAATAAAATATTGTTATCGAAATTTAGTAAAAGAGCTTTTATTTCCTTCTACGCTTTAAATATATCATTTCAGAAAAGTAAATTTAAGAGACACGCAAACCAGAGCAGTTAAGGTAATCAAAAATAAAACGCTGCTCAAGCTTTTTTCCATTATAGATTTGCGATGACAAATCAATTTTTGTTTGAAATTATAAACATTTAGTGTTAAAAAAAATCATTAAAGAAAATTTTGTAATTTTAGATTAAACTTGAACAATATTTCAGGAAAACGACTGTATATTAACCTTCCTCGAATAATACTTTTATGTTTCGAACACAAATTTCCGGTTAAAAAATTATACATACCTATAACAATTAAAAAGCGATTATATATTTCTATAGTAAGATTATATATAAATTAAATAAAGAAATCTTTTTATCAATTCTTAATGGAATATAGATTACGAAAGTTTCAAGTTGTTTGCAAAGGCAATAAAAATTTATTAATGAATTATGTTGTATTCTGTTCAAAGAATGCATTTGCATTATATAATTTGAAATGTTTTTATTGTAAATTCGATTTAGTGCTATGTTTCTTACTGTGAATACGACCCTCAAATGGAAATTTAAATGTATGCAAGAGACTACAAGATTAATAAAAATCTAAGCCGAAGCGTGTCAAAATTCGTTAAGTATGGATCAATAATATTGAAAAAAATTTTACATGTATATCATCTGAAATAATTTTTTTTTCATACTTTATGTATTATTAAGTTGTAAAAAATTATATGTATTAATCTTTTTAGAACGAAATTGGGGGAAATATTCCAATACATATTTTTGTATTTACATAGAGGCTCGAATACGATTATTTATATAGCATTTTAGTTTGAAATAAAATGAAACAATGTAATAAAATAATAAAACGTCATAACAAATCTTTTCAGATTATAGTGTAACATAACTGATTTTCACACGACTCTGTTAAAAGGATTCGTTTTGTAAAAGTAAAAACTTTAAGTAATTAAAATTTCTCTTTCTGTGAAATTTTCTATAACCTACATTCATACTTTCTATAATGTAATTAAATTACTTTTTATAATTTTTTTCTACATTAAAAAATGTGGATTTTTATTTTTTTATAACTGTTGAAAATAGAGGTATTTGAAAAAAGGTAACTTTTATGACGCATCTGGAGCTCATAAAGTTTCGTAAGGAAAAATTGTGGAATATTTTTGAGATTTGTGGCGAAATCGGAGAGCGTTGATGAATACGTGAATATTAACTAAACATCCAGAAGTCATCAGCTTTCATATAAAATAAAAACTTGTGAAATTTCTCCTTTGGTTGTAAATGGAGACTACCTTTCTGGCCTTGATATATATATGTAAATATTGCATTTAATATTCACTGCAAAGGTGAATAGAAAGATTAAAATGAAATCAGCTATGCATATTTCAATGCATCATGTCAGAACATCATTTCTTCGTGCAAGTTAAATTATATTTTAATTAATTTTCATTGTTTCATCGAATGAGTTATTTTAGTATCGCAAACGATCCAAAAAACTTTGTCTCGCATTGATTATTTTTTAAAAAATATCACATTTCCTATTTATTTCATTTCACATAATCACGTGCTCAAAATGACATTTTTCTAGGTTATATTTGCTTAAACTTATTTTTTAATCGAAGATTTTGTAAATGTAATGGCAAAGCATTATTAAAAGCTGATTCTTTGAGATGCTCGTGCAGATAGTAAAATTTTAATTTTTAGCCTACGGGTTTTCTTATTTTTCGCCTACGGATTTTTGTTGACTCCGCAAAACCTCATTCCTAAAACAATATCATGTTCTTACATGATAAAAATGAATTCAGTAAAAATGCAAAACACAAGACAAAAATACTGCATATGAAAAAAGAATATCTTCTTATGTATTAGCACATTACAAGGAGATGGACATTGGCGAAAAACCAACCGTACATCATACTGCTAAAAGTAATTGTGCACATTAAGCGGCGGTTTCAACCACGTATCAAAAATAACTAATTGCTATGTCTACTGCGCAAATAATTTCCTTCTTCATTTCTTATCAAACTAGATTTTATGAATACTATATATATATATATATATATATATATATATGAAGACTTCGTTGTAGCATTTTTGTAGAAGCTTATTCAGAAAAGAAAATTATTCAGACTCTTTTTCTTATCCATTCTGCAGATGCCCTATAAAGCAATTTGTATATTTATGATTTCTTTACATAATAACGACGATTTTGTTAGCCGCTTCTATTCCCGACGATTTAAATGTTTATTCCGAAATAAATCTTTTCCGCATTCAATACAAGTTTTATCTTGAAAATATACAACTTAGCAATTTAAAACTAATGGATTTCAAAGAATGCAATCTGCCTGGTAGTATGTTAACATAAAAAAATGTACGAAACATTATAAACACCATGAAAAATAGGAAAGGGACTGTAATTGAGGTATGATTTTTTCCCCCTCTGGATGAGGAACATTCCTCACTCCTCATCCCTGAGCTACGTCTAGGTGGCAAGGAAAACGAGATGAGGAGCACCCCCGAAGTGTGAGAGACGGCCAGATGCTCTAAGATCCTCCGTAATGAAAAAGTAAGTGAAAGAACCCGCTCCAAGAACATCACCTATTTTCTTGTTGGAATTGCTTCTTCTATCGTAAGGCGAAGAACTTATCATGAGCTTATGGATTTTTTTTCAGTCAAATTTGTTTGCGGTCTTTTTGAAATTTTCATTTCAGGGCTCAAAAGTTTTTCAAAATTATTTTAAATTTAATGAAAGGAATATTTTTTAATAATTTAAATAAGTAAGAGGATTTTTTTAATATTGTTGAAAAAAACTAAATACTTTACTGATACAAGGTGCATTTTTAACTACTTTTTATCTATGCAATTATTTTTCATTTCTTATTAAGACTTGCATATGTTTTAAAATACGATGATAAGGCTCATATCGAGGTCAATAAAAAACAAAGGCAACACAAACCCTCTAATCAACCTGCGAATTTTTTTTCCTCCAGTGGTACTTTTGAGAAATGTTGCCTGATAGAAACAACTATAAAAATTTGTTTTGACTTCATGTATGTCATAGTGATTCATCATATATTTACATAGAATTAAAATTTCAAAAGTAAATAAAATAAGCATAAAAATAATAGTTGTGAATTTATTTTTCTTCCAAAGATATATTTTTGCTATATATTCAGAATATATAATTTTATTCCCTATAAGCCTGACTAGAAACTTTCCGTATAAAGTAGCCGATTACAAATTCCTCATGAGACCATATACATTGTCAAAGCATTGACGAGATAAACTAGGATTTATGGATTTTATTTTCAAACAATGTTTCGGAAAAATTTCAAAATTTTCTTATCTTTAAAAAGGAATATTCTTTAAAAAAAGTTCCTTATTTTCATATTTATGGCAAAGAATCTAGATAGTATGTTTGGTAGGGATTTGTATTCGCGTCCCTTGGGTTGCGAGTTTGAACCCACAGCCAAAGACTCCCCTTGTGTGGTGGTGGATGGTGCACGTTAAATATGTCGTGGTACCAAAGTCCCCCACGTCGAGAGTAATACCGCTGGGGGTACTGGGTCAGAGGTGATCGTTCTCTGTTCCAGATTTAAATTATGATCTGCAGATGAATGAATGAAATACATGAATGAAGTTCACCGGATAAAAAGAGTTTTGGGACGTGTGTGAGATAGAAGTCATATTTCTGCGTCGGGTGATCAGGGGTCCATACCCTCAGAAGGTACTGCACTTCTCCTTCCGTTGCAAAGCGAAACACGAGTACGACAACAATATTTATGAGGGAACACAAATAAAGAGGGTTGCATACTTCAGCAATCCCAACCATTTCGAAGGCATATGATAAATTGCAATGAAGGCATATGATTAGCAATTGAATAATAATGCAACAAAATATGCGGAAACTTTAGTTGAGTCCTTATGGCCTTTACCGGCCAAGATACAATCTTCCCCAAAAGAGCCATGTCCCGTCATACAAGAGGCGATTCGATTCCAAACCGCCACTATACCCATCAGAATGATGAGAATGAACTATTTATAGATCAACGGAATCTTCTCATTCCCAGTTTTGAGATGCCCCTGAGTTGATGGCAATAGGGAAATTATAAGCGTCTGTTCTTATCTGATCGATGGCACATGGATTTAAATGATCGAATAATCAGAACGTCTTCACAGCATAGCCGGGAACTATGATTGAGTATTAACGGCAAATATCGTCCACGGGTATACAATACCGTGGACGATATTAGGCCCAGAGGATAGCCTAAGTCAGACCATATCCTTACAAACTGGCGTGGAGAGAGCCAATCTCAATACTGGATACTTGTCATTCTCCCATTTGAAGTGTTCTCCTAGGGGCTGTATACAATAGAGTGGGGAAATTATCTTACAGATTTCATTAATATTTTGCAAAAAAGTCTCTGTAAATTACGCATCAAATCTTTGAAATTATTCCCTCAATAGCAGTTGAATTACTTTTTGAATAAGAGAAGTTGAAGTTGCGTTAAAAAATATTACTTTTTTATTTCGGAAACTCAGTGAAAGGATACATAAAATGCAAGATTTTATAGGAACAGAACTGGGACTATTTGCTACGAGCCCATTGAAGGAAAAGGAAAATAATTTAAATCTCATACGCTCTTATTTTGAGCCATAACACATAACTTTAATGATGATCTTTAGAGAACTTTGTTAAATTCCATGATGTCCAAAAATTTAAAGCATGCAAGTTACAAAAGGTTGGTATTTTTTAATTTAAGGGAAAATAAAAAAATTACCTATCAAAAGAAGCGAGGAATTCTTTTAAACATTATATAGTTAAAAACAAAAATAATTAATTAAGCAACATTTTTGCATTTGTTTTTAAGAATCTTATTGTATCTTTCAAACAATGGGAGAGGTTTCCCCGAATTTTCTTATACCCTCTCTAATAACCCCATTTGCATATTACTAATCTCATGCCATTGACGAAAAGTAGTTACTGAAGTGTCTATTAACGTACGCGGTAAATCACATCAAGATGCACTTAATATATAATTACCAGAAAAATAAATGCGTAACATAGACCACATTTTAAAGACCAATCGAAACCAAAGTTTGATAAGAATTATAACCAATGTCGAAAGATCTCACATTAATGTTATGTGTTTAAGTCATTGCTATTACTAATTATCTTATTTACATGCTTAAGAAAGTCATCAACAGCAAATTAATTGCTGTAATTAATTCCATTACAGATATTTGAAGTTTGATAAGCATTTACACATCAGATGCAAGAACTATGAATTAAACTTGATTGATCTAAGTTGTCAAGTCTTTGGAATTATCTCAGAAGTTGAAATCGGTCAGCTCTAGCCTCAAATGTGATATTAATATTTAATTGTGAAATCTGAGCAATAAGCATTATTCGTCTCGCTCACGTTTTGTGGTTATCGTATTGACATTTAAATAACGGAATAAATAAGATTTTTTCAGTATGAATTTCGCTCAAACTTTCACCGAAATCTACAAATTTAATATAAATACCATATACTAAATTTCATTCGACTAGTTCAGAACGTTTTTTATCTATCTTGTTCTCAGATGAAGAGACAGACAGGCATAATTATAAAAATGTCGTTTTTGAACTTCAGGGGGTCTGAAATTGGAGATTCATTAAAAATCGATTTTTTTAATCATGTGAGAACATGATGTTTTGGTGTCTCCGAAATTTGAAGGCAAGAAATATTCGTTTTTTCATTGGTAGATAGCGAGTCCCATGACATTTAAGGTTTGTTTTGCCAGTATTGTTTCAAATATTTAATTAAAGTTACTATCAATTGCTTTTTGTTTGTTGTTTCTGTGAAATGACGTCACCTTCCAGATTGTTTACGATTTCTTTCTTTTAAATAATTAATCTCACACCCAGAAGGTTATCTTTTTTTTAGGGGGAGGGAGGGTTCTCTTTCAGTTTTAACTATCGCAATTTTATAAAACGTGACATAATTATTCTTTAATGATATTATAAGCGCATTCTTTCTAATTGTATTTCTCAAAGTGCCGTAAATATTATAATATAATTTTATCAATCTGCTTTACGTTTATTGGATTTTACCACATATACAATAGCTTCCAGTAATAGTGAACTTTTCATCGAAATTACAGGGTTTATTTTTTCTTATCTCAAAATCGGTGGAGCTCCAAAACTTTGTTTGCCAGCTAGAAAAATTGAAAATGAAATTTAAAAAAATTATCATTAGAAAGATAGATAGAGAAGTCTCGTGATTGTTTCAAATCGGTTTAAATCGGTTAATGACTTAAATTAAGATAAATAATCACTTAAATATAGTAATGTTCTCACATGATAACTTGAAATTTGCGATCGTAGATTTCATTTTAAAATGTTTTTTTTTAACAATTGCAATACAATTTTTATTCTTTGTGCACTAGAAAGTTTTTTTAACCCTCCTACAAATGTAAAGTTAAGGTTGGAATTTCATATAATACATGCAAAGACGTTTCACTTATTAGCATAGTGAATATAACTTAAAATTCCCTAAGGTTTTTTTCTATCCTTAAACCCGCCATTTCATCTTTAATCGCAGCAGTATCCCGTAGATCTCGTCCCCTTATTCCAAATCGGCCATTCAGGAGCATCGATTACGGGGGTTGAGGAATCCATAATTGCAGCTCTTTGGCGATAAGATGACCGTTTCTCTGACCACGCAATCTCTCTCCGCTTGTGCTTCATCAATCTCCCTACGCTCATTAACCCCCAGGTACTTACAAGATCCGAGAAAATGTTCGCTGTGAGATTTATGACTCCGCATTAGAAGCGAACTTCTTTTGTATACGCTATAATGATAGGTCTTCTCGCTGAATAACAGTGCCTTTTCGCGCTTTTTTACGTTTTTTTTTCTTCATCTCAATTAGTTTCATAAAGAAATTTGTTCTCTAGGAGTTAATAAAATGTAAGATTACTTTAGATCTTAATTTTTTCGGAATGTTAACTTTTCTGCAATCAAAACTTTTAGATTCTCCATTCTCAATTTTAAGAACAAATTATATCTTTAGAAATCTAAGTATTAAATAATCAAACCATTCTAAGAAAAGGAAACCACAATTTTAAAAAGAAAGTGTACTTTTAGAAAACCTGAATTTTAAATAAGGTAGAAATCTAATAAGTTATATCATGCATTTGCAGCTTACAGAAAGTCTACATTGCTATATAATCTGTTTAACAGTTTCTAACTAATTTTGTTTCGCAGAACTCTCAAAATAGATGAGATAACAAACTCTTATTTATTGCCGTTTCAGTTAAGATCATATAAACTGCGGTTCTGAAAACTTTTGTTAACAATTTGGACAATTTTTTGTTAACTATTAGTTCAGTATGAATTCGATATTTAAAACTTTTAGTTAAGTTTGACATAAAAATATTTTCAAATTAAATTTCTTTTAGCATTACTTGAACGCATCAGTTTCTTAAGAAATAAAAATTCTCTAACAATCGAAAACCAACATATAATTTTATGTTTTTAATTATGTCATGAAATGAGATTCAAAGATTTTTTTTTCTGATTTACCAGATCTTGTGTTATTGCTTATTTACTTAAAAAAACACTATATTTTTGACACATTTCAGCTTTAAAAAATATCAAACAGAATATTTTGTGAGAATATTTTTATATCATAAATAACTAGAATTCTTAATTTAACATATATTTCATGAAGCAATATTCTTTACATAGATTTGATGTATTTTGATTGCTGTATTTCAGAATATTGATTAAGCTGGTCAAAATTAATATTTCCACTAGGAAATTCACATCGCCAATCGATGTTCATAAACTGAATGCTCACAATTTTTAAAAATATTTTTCGAAATAAAATATTTAAAGAATTTAGATATTCTGCTTTAGAAAGAAAAAGTATTTAATTGATGGAAAAACGAAGCAGTTAATAAATCGATATTTAATTTGACAATTGAACAATTATATTGTTCAAATAAAATGCTGGATATCAATGAAAATAGACAGAATATGCAATACTTTTGAAAAACTTGAAATGAAATCAATGATTATTTTAAAATGGTGTGAGAGCTCAGTTTACAGTTAAAGCAAAACACAGTGAATATCAATAAATATACACAAAACTGAATTGCATGATTTAACAAATCATGTGACAAAGAAAACAAATAGTCTTCCTTAATAGCTTTTATTTTTTTAATTATCCTTTTTTAATACAGTTTTAATTAATTCGGATTATTTGGACTCAGATAACATTTTAGAAAGGTTACAATAATGTTGTCACAATGAAAAGACTTGACTAAATTTTATTCGTTAATAAAATTATCAAAAAAATTCAGAATTTTTACAATAAAGTGTATTGTTTTTAATAATTGTCCTTATATTGTGTTTTTATCTATCTGAATGTCGACTGTTTTTTAAACCGTTTCTAAGAAATAATTAATTCCTGATTTTTATTTGGAAAATGAGATATAAATTATGAGGCAAAATATTTGATATTTTAAAGTATTTTTATGCAATTTAATAAAATAAAAATTTGATTGCACCAAAAAATAACTAATGTAAGTAACAATTACTATTCATAAAAAAATAAATAATTTGAAGTGAGTCAATTTATAAAACACATTTTGCCTGGTTTATTTAAAATACTATTTATGAGCATATTTGAAAACATTTTTTTTCTTCATATTTTATTTAAATTTAAAATCAAAATTGTTGTAATTACAACATATTATTACATTTTAAAACAAAAAAAAAAATCTAATAATTTCCTAGTACGAAAAAAATCCAGTCACAAATCCTAGCCAAGTTGTTATGGGTTCATAAATGTTATATACCTATATTATTTTATCGTTAATATTCTCTATTTTTCAAAAATATAATTTCTCACCGGTTTTTTTAGACATATATGAAATTACTTTGAACTAAAGATAAAGAGATAATGCATTTCTTTATTCTTGAATGTAAAAAGAAATCCATAATGTGTTAGTCAATCGAAATTATATATAAACATAAGATATTAAAAATTTTGGAGACACAATTTCCTAATAGAAAAACGAATCTTATTCTTGAATTAAATGATGCACAAATATTTAGATTTTAAACAAAATGATTTTTGAAAAATTCGCTGGGATTCAATCTTTAAAATGCCAATCTTTAATTTATCTTTTAAAGAATAATTTTAATCAATGCTCTCACTTGACATTTCTTGATTCTTAAGCTCCACCCAAGTTATCGGACAGCTAACTCCCCCCTTCTAATGACTCCATTAACCTTAAGTCATATTCATTATGCGTCGCAGATATCTTTCTGTAGATAAGTTTTTTTTTTCATATACCTAACACGCAACATCAAGACACCATATCTTGCTCATAACGCATGCAAATTCTCAGCGTATTTCATATTTATATCAGAGGTTGTATAAGATAGACTGCTTTAACACAAAATTTTAATATATGTATTCTTTTGTAAGTTGTTATCAAGAGAAAAGTTAAATTATTGCATTAATAAATTATAAAATTTCACTTCAATAAAACTTTTTTTCAATTTGGCAAGCTATGAGGAACGTTTTATTAGTCTAAATGAAGTTATATTCTAACAACAACTATGCACTCACCATTAATTAAACGCAGAAAAAATTATTGCAAAAATTAGGAGAACATATATATATATATATATATATATATATATATATATATATATATATATATATATATATATAAATTAATGAGAGAAAGAGGTGAGTTGAGTTGTGTTTATTGTTTCATGGCAATAAAGCCATTCTTGGCTAATCAGCACCACATTCTTGAATTTAAAATATTTGTAAATTTATAATAAAATTAAAATATGGAATGATTACACAACTCAAAGGTCTAAAAGCTTAAATATGTGAGTCATGAAAAAGCATAACAATGATGTACGGTATGGTACTGCGCTAAAAAATGCCAGTAAAAATTATAAAAACCAGTATTTTTTTTTAACTAAAAAGGCTAACATGCGGGATTTTGGACAGCAACTCGCCCAGTTGAAGGTGAGACCTCTAAAAACATACAAGACGCCTGGATATAAAATCAGAGCAATGTAAAAGATCGACATAAGATTATTACTCATTTAGCAAAATGGTGCTGAGTCCTTCATCAACAAATGTTGGTGGGTGAATCGTGGGTACCCAATCCTCAACCTAGTTAAAATGGTGTCCAGCTTTCTGCTGTGCAAAGTGGGACATAAATCTCTTGTAGGCTTAACTGTATGGGGCTCATTACGAGTCGGTGCGTCCCATTCAGTTTGCCTTTTAGAATGCAAAACGTGACATATCTATTTGTTGTAATCATAAAGTGGAATCAGTGTTGACAAGAAAGTAGCAGTCAGTTTAACTGCTATATCAGTCTTTTCATTTCCTGGGGAACCCAGCATGAGATAATTTGGGAACCCTTCCAGATAAGCTTGCCATACAAGTTTAAAACGTTGAAAATCAAAAGATGGCTGCCAGCATATAAATATTATAGGGATTCCAAAGCGCTCAATGAATCAGTGTATATTATATTGCTATCTGAAGAACAATCGGAAATAACCGATAAAACTTTTACAATATGTGATAAAGAGAAGGATGGAGAAAGATGGGATTTCCACAATAAGCTTAGTCTTTTACGAAACTCTATAACTAAACATTTCATGAATGAGAGCAATTTAATAAAGATATAAAGCTGTTGGAAAAAAGAATGATTACTAGTTCATCCATGAAAATTTGTAGTTACAAATGCTTAACAGTTTGAAAATGTGAGGTAGTAGGACAATTTACTTGAGTATGGAGTTCTGAATGTCTTGACTGTGTTGAAGATTTGAAACTTGTCGTGTTGTAATGCCGTGCTGTAATACCTTTGTCTAATAATGAAATATGTTTCAATATCTGTAAAAGATACCTTTATCAAAATAATTAAATCAAATATTTTAAAACTTTTTTCAGATTTTTTCATTCGTCCTTATCTCTCTCATCATTTCAATCTCTTCAACTTCAATTTTTGTCGTAAAACTAATACAGACTAATCTATCGGTGAATTTTTAATTTATTTTTTATTTAATATTTAGAACTTCATTTATTTATTATCAAAATACTTTTGTGATTTGAATTCGCAAATCAACCTCCAAAGTCGAATTGGACTAATTCCTCTGAGTTGGTAAATTTAAATTATATCTAAAACTCTTTTCACAGAAATAAGCTCTCTATTTGGTAGCATTATAATTAAAAACATTTTCTATCATGCGCATATAAAATTCACTGAAATAAATTATTTTAAATTCTCTGAAATTTTCTAAACATTTTTAACCGCCACTTATAGGCAATGTGAACCAACATCTCCAAGCATTTTAAAGTGGATGGACAATTATTTGTACATAATTTTATTATTTTTGATGCCTTAAAAAATAATCGATACATATAAGGAACGACCAGAACATACAAAAATGTTTGAAGATGAGGAAAAATCATTGGGAAGCGCCGCAAACAATAACCGAAGTAAGCGAGACAAAAATGGAAATATAAGCGACATAAATAAGTTAAATCACAACAAAGTGAATTTTCAAAGGGAATTTGTTTCTTGATATTGCTCGATCTTAACTTCTGAAATCGATCAAACAAAAGTTAGAAGAGCTTAATGGGATTATCCTATCACACCCACTGTGGTCACCTGATATTGTTCCTCTCGATTACCTCTTATTTTAATTGATGGTCCAGGGCTTATCTAAGCTACATAACCATTCTTACTAAGTTTGGAAAAAGGAGCTGATTTTTGAATAGATTCTAAAGATTACTTTCGCAAAATGTCCACATATTACCCTAAAACTGGGAGAAAATCGAGTGACTAGAAATTGAAAATTTTTGAATGATGAATTTGCAATCATATTTTTTCGCTGCAAAATCGTATTTCTAAAATACTTTGAAATTAATGGATTCAATAAATTAATAGAAACCAATTAGTTCATCCGTTTAAGAAAAATATAATACCTCAGTATATATTCTCTATTATTCCTGGCATATATTTTTAACGATGATAAGTTTCTAAAATGTTATGCATTTTAATCAAATGAATTTTTTTTCACTGTTTTCTTAATTTGCTATAAAATTGTATGAAAAATTTTTTTCACTGTGAAATATGAGAAGTTGTAATTTTGCGATGCATTTTATCTGAAAAAAAAATCCTTCAATGACTTTGATCACTCTTTAGATTCTCATAAATAAATATATCCATTATAAATAACAAATTACGTTATTATTAATTTTGGGGGATGTTTTTTTTTTCGGAATGAAATACACTGTTTTATTTTTCATTAATTCCAATGTAAAAAAAACACATTTCGTTTTAGGAATAAGATTCACGAACGAATTATATGCTTGCTAAGCGAGATTCCACTGCATATGAAATTTTAGTTTCTCACTATGGTTGAAATTTACTATGATAAACATGTTATATTAGATGTTAATGCAAATGAAACCTTGAAGAATTTTTAATATTACTACACGTTTCTCCTTTGTGGCTTTCCTTTTCAAAACTAAATTAATTTTTTTTGTTATTTCCAGCTTTCAAACTCCCCATTTCATCAACAACTGTTTATGAAACTGAACCAAACTTATAAATTCGCATCTGACAGAACCCATTTTCCGAGGCCGAACTTATCAATTTGTAATTACTGGGAGAAGACGCAAACAAATACAGCGGAGATAACAGCCGGGGAGATTGAAATGGCTGTTTTGAAGTATCCTCGTTTTTTCAGCGATGGAGATAAAAATCAATTACGGTTCGTACTCTGATCGGAAAAGCAATTAGTGGAGCAAGACAATTCATTTATTGGCGAGGTTTTTCCTTCTCTTTCGTCTTCGTAAATCTCGATGCTACTGTTTCGGATATTTTTAATGTCTGCATCCAAGCTATCGATTATCTAAAAGAGAAGAAAATCGAGTTTTCTTTGCTCGTGCAATGGAAATAAAATTCTCCTTGGCATGCATTTGGTGTTAATCTTTTCAAGTAGTTTAGAGGACCAGCTGTAGGTGAAGTTCAGTTGTCCAAGAGAAATAGAAAAGAGATGGAAAGAAAAAAATGTTAGATAAAATTTTAAAAAAAATTATGTCAGACATTCTTGGTCAAGAATGAAAATATTTCATAGATTTTAATTTCACCTCTAACATATTTATTTGATTATCAGTTCCTTTTGAAGGATTTTATTTAATCCCTTTGCTTTATTTAATAACATTTTTCTGTGTTGTTATTCATAGGGATAATAAATCTCTGTTTTTAATCTTGATATTAGAGTTTAAATACTATATTTCTCTTATCCGAAAATACGGTACACATTTTCAAAAATACTAAATATTGATGTAAAAAATTAATAATAGTTAGATGTACTAAATAGTAACCGAATAAACTATTTCATTACATTTCTTTTTAAATGATAATATGAATGTTTAAAATATGAACATGATTTATATATTTTTTAAACTTGACTGTTATATTTGGATAAAACAATAAAATTGAAAATAAGTACCAAAAATGATATAAATGATTTTATAAAATGTTGCTAAGGAATTCGATTGCTATATTTCCCCCGAAAAATTAAGAGTTTTCTATACAAGATGCTTCGTAACTTACTGAAGTTGTTTCAGTATTGCAAATAAAATACTGTCGTTTCAAAATACTAAAAAGATTCTGAGACGACCACTTTTCGACGATTCTATCTGGTTACGGGGAGAGACGTGGAAGGATGAACACATTTCCAAAATTCTTCGTCATTCTTTGATCTTGATTTCACCCTGTTAGATACTTTTTTGTACAATCTTTTTTCCCACGCATATGTGAGTATGATGTTGTTTCTGGCTGTATTATTTTAATTCAGCCATACTAGATATGGAAATTTAATACTATCATAATGCATATCATTATCACTATCTTCAAGAAACAACTCTCAGATTTTAAAAATTCATATATATTTTTATAGCTAGAGAATTTTTGAGGTTTCGAAATAAATTAATGATCCTGCACGTATCATCAATCTCATCTGTAGAAATTCGTAACGTGTATTCGATTTTAAAAGCTGGATGAGAAAAATATTTAATAAAATGTTGGATAAAAAATATTATTGTTTCAACGATCACCCAACTAAATCTCTTTTTCTCATAGTTTAATCTAAAGAAAATGTCCAATTTTTTTCGACTTCTTTTCTAGCTTCCTTTTCCGATTTATAGTACCTTTCACTGCGCGAAAAGAACGATTGCCATAAAAATACTTTTACAGAAATTGAACCAATGTAGAACTTCCGTTTGGAAAACAGTTGGACGTGTAAGGAAAAACAAGAAAACGGGGAAGTGTCCTATTCAATCAAAATGTTAGAATATTCTCTCGAAGTTTGAAAACTGCACTTTCACACGATTCCTCTGCATTGAGCTATTAATCATTGTTACTACTTGTGCAATTATGTTTTAAAAGATTTTTATTTCAGCCATGGAAAAATAATTTCTCATCATTTTTTAAAAATTTTTTTAGAATAATTTTTTTTTCTTAAATTCTGCAATTTTTTTCAGAATTATTTAAATTGGTGTCAAAGTAAATTATTTAATAGTTGAAACTCTTAATTTTAATGAGGTTTCCAAGTAATTTAATTATAACAAGTTGTATTAATATATTTTTATACGAAAGAATTCAATATTTTACAAAGAATATTGTATAATAGGATATCAATATTTTGCAATCAAATCACATGCTGATTAATTTATTTAATAATCTGAATTTATTAAATAATCAGTTTCTTTGTTACAAATTCCCTCATGGCTGGATATTCACCAATATATATATATATATATATATAATTGTGAAGAAACGCCTATTTCCAAAATAAATAAATAAATAAAAGAGCGAGGACACCCTTTGAAATATTAAAGAATTTTAATTTCTAGCAAATTAATTTTTTTCGAACGAGTTATTATTTTTGGAAATTTTGGACTTTGGACATTTTTGGAAATACTAGGTAAAGATCCAGCAAACCTTTAGAGTGATATGAAATTTTGATTAAGAATATAAATGCTTACTTGGCGTTACGTAGATAATTGAAGATAACTTTTAAAAAACTATCTCAAGTTTTTATGAAAAAGAATAAGTAGAAATTTCGTCAAACCGTTAGAATCATTTATAGATGAATTTATCTTTTTAAAAATTGTCTATAAACTTCAAAAAAGTGAATTCTCCTGATATTATTAAAATATAATCAGAAAATGATTAGAAACTGGATTTAAATATTTTTAAAATATAAATTCAGATATTTTTATAGTGACAAAAGAAATCTTATATAATACATATTTGAGCTGACCATATATGCAATATTCTAATTTACATGACATTGGACACAAATTCAAAAGAAAAAAATTATAAAGAATAATTACTCAGTAATTATTTATAATTGTGAAATATATAATTGCATATTCTCAATTAATGTTTCAAAATTGATGAGATGCCACTAAAACTGAAATTCCGTGCTATTGAAAAATATTAAGACATTGACAATTAAAAGATTTTTTTCATGGAAACCATTTCATGAAAACTAAATTTTGAAGCATTAAAGAAGGACATAAAAAGAGATTCTTATTAATTGTTTAAAAAAGGCGGGATATATATTTAAAGTTATTTCTATTAACTGGTGTGTTGATATTTACGATGGAATATTTAAATTTAAAAGAGGTTGAAATTCTATTGAAAAATCAGATAGGTAAATATATTAAATTTTAACATTTTGTCTATAAAATATTTACATTAAAAAAAACTATTTCCCATTTAAAAATTTAAAATATTTCCAAGATAATACCATTTTTTCTCCTAATTTTATACATCATAGTTCTTTTATGCTATTTGCATTATTCATTTCACAAATGGCACAAAAATAATCAGATGCAGGGACCTTTAAAAAAAGAATTTCAAGATTCTGAATAACTTTGTAGAAAATATTTCTTCATAAATACTTAAATCTTCTGCAAATATATCAGCATTTCATAACGAGCTGAATAACAATAAAGCGATGAGCATTTGTTTTTAAACCTTACTGACATTAATCTGGTATCTCGTTCAAAAAAAGCTTTGTCCTTCAAATAATATATGCTTACTTGGAAAATAGCATTCTTGTTTGGGACCATCTTATTCGCCTCGAGTCATGAATTCCTTTATTTCCTTCTTTTGAAACAATGGTTTAGGGCAATTAGAACTGTTTTTGTTCCATAAATTATAATAAAACACTTTTTCCCCAGTTTATTGCGTTTATTTTTTATACATTCTTATTCAATGGATTCTAGAAAAGTGTCCAGATGGACTCTAAGCACCGTTCGTATTTCTCGATATGTTAGGTCTTCGAGATAAATTATGGGATTGGAGGTGCTTGCGCACCAATTTTAATAAATTTACTTCATAAATTTTACATATAGAAAATGCTTTTGCAAATGTGCATTTCTTTAGATTAACATTTTTTGGGGAAGAAGGAGTATAGTTTTGGTTTTATTTGATTTGATTTTCTCTACAATTGCTTATGTCTGTTGTGCATAAAAGATGTACAGAAAAAATATATAAACATCAGAAAAAAAGGGATATTTTTTTAATTTTAAGACACGGAAATCTTCTCAGGTTTTAAAAGCTTGATTATGCAATTAACCAATCGAATTAGAATATTTGTAAAATCTAACAGAAATGGAATATATATTTAAAAGGCCATTTATAAGAGGAAAGTATGATCTTATTTGATTTCGAAATAGGGGAATAAGATAATTTAATTTTGAAATGAAAACTGAATTAAATAATCTTGAATATGGAAATATATTGATATTAGTGGCTTAAACATTTTCTTGAATGAATTCGGATATTGATAGAAACCACTGCTATGTCTTATTATAATTTAAATGGAAAACAAAATTTTATTTTAATTAATTTTTTAATGAACACCAAAACATTTTGTATAATTACAGGTAAATATTGAATGAAATTATTAATTTTAAATTCAATAAATGAAAATTATCAGCCATAATAATGATTTAACTATCGAATTCAAAGGATGAGCTTAAATTTACAAATAATTAAAACAAACATTTTTTAATGATTTACTAAAAAATTCACCTTCTGTTATTAATAATACAGTAAGAATAAATAAGATGTGGTTTAGGGCCTTAAAAAAGGATTTCTTTTATGTTATACCGCTATTTAAATTGCATGACCTATAAGCTTACGAACCTTTACCTATGAACTCTTATGATAATTCATATAAAATATTATGTCTTCCGAAAAACTGCAATTAACCTTAGGCTATTTAAAATGCGAATTAATGTAAGCAAAAGAAGAAGAAATGAAATTAGTTTGATGTTTGGCAATATCTTATGAATAAACGAAATGCATGATTTTTAATGGCTATTAAGAATAAATGAGGGGAAAGGACTAGCTACCTGTTTGAGAAATCCGAGTTCGCAGTCGTCTGTTCTTTTTGCATCACTGTGGGTGTGAAAGAATCGCGGGCATCCCCTTTCTGCATATAGCCTCCAGTCAAATAGTATCAACGGACAAAGCCGCGTCAGGCCATCCAAGGCCATAACCATGTTGCTACGTTTCCTGTCGTTTTGCTACTACAGCTGTTGCTTCTGATGTACAACAGTCGTCACGATGTCATCATCAGTACCACCAAATGATTAGAGTCACAGTTTCTGCTTAGGATATAACAAAATTCACTGTTCGGAAAGTTAGATGAGCATGATTGTCCCACTTCGATGTCAGGCAATTCGTCGAGTATTATTTTTCACTGTCGTTTCTCTTTTTGTTTAAACGTAGTTAGCTATAATATTCATTCCGAGGATACAAGTGGTATAAAGAGAATAACAATTGAAATATTTTCTGTTGTAGTTCGGAATTGATATCCTCAATGAAGTCAAAAATGGTCATCGTTCATTGCTAAAAGGCAGAAACCTGTCTTCCCAGAAATATGATTTTTGCAAAAGTAATTAATTCGAAACGAAAAGTTTCTGAAACGTTCAAAGTTTTGAAATATATTTATCAATTGTCCATGACATGGAAAAATTATTCGTACCCTGTAAATTATTTTGGAAAAAAAATGTCATTACTTTATAGTTTCTTTCCAATGCAATTGGCTTCGCAGCTTTAATTGATTATTGTCCTGTTGTCAGATTGGTCAATCACGTAAGAGTTTTATTATTTAATTTCATAAAATCTAAGAAGTCGTCAATATTCTTTTATCGGTGAGCAATTTATTATTTTTCTTATCTTTGGAAATAAATAATTCGTTTGGAAATGGAGTAGTTACTGATTTTTCCAGAGTTTGTATGTAACAGACGAAAACGGATGCAATATAATCTAGTATGCTAATTTCACATCACTTTCGGAAAGCTAATCACATGATGTCTGATTTCATTATTTATTATACGTTAGTGATTCCGTACGTTGTGCTTTGTGTAGCTAATTATCAATTAAGTTAAGAGTATGCTTTATGATGTTAATGAGAATGAATGTATTATAAAAATATATTATTTCACAAAGAAACAGTGACTTTGCTAAATATGTATTACAAGTTATATTTAAAAAGATGGAAAAAGTTTATTTGAATCACTTGTTTCTCTTCAATAACTAGCAACAATTTGGGCTTTATGAGTGGAGAGTCCGTTTAATAACAGCAAAATACACACAGATGAGTTAAAGTGTTTTTTAGACCGAAAATATTAATCAGTAAAATAGACTATGGAATAATGGGAACAATAACATATCTTACAACGTTGATCCCTCTTACGCTAAAAACTAGGATAATTTCTATTTACATTTCTAGAAAGACACAAACATAATTACAATATATATTTTATACAAAATATTATTGTTTTCTGACTCACAAAGCACGAACAGTCTCAAATACTTTTATAAGCGATCACAGCTTCTTCAAGAACTCACACTGAACGAAATTCACAAAGCGACTTTTTTTTAAAAAATGTAATCAAAAAGATTTCCTGTTGCCTTTCTATCATTTAATGACACGAAGATTATGTTTATCCTTTACGAAATAAACAAGATGATAATTTCAAAATTTCTTTTAATTATTGCATTTTAAAGGCATTTTTTTTCTCTTATTGTAAATGTTTGGGAAACTGACCTTATTTCCAGAAACTTTTACCTTCCGTATCCAATAAATTTTTATTATTATATCTATCTCTCACAAAAAATAATTCATTCGTATAAGGGTCCTGCACTTTAAAACTTTCTTGGAGATTTTTTTTCCTCTAAGAGCACTTCCAGAAAATATAAGCACTCTTAAATAACTGTTATATAATTATTCTTTTCTGTTTCGGGTCCCGCGCTCACTAAAAGCTGGCGAAATTAAGAGAGAGGGCGAAGAAGGAAAGTGCGTTATTTTCTTGCCATGCCGAAATAAATCCAGTCGGTGTCCTTGCTGCTATTCCTAACTCCTATTTTTCCGAGGCGGCAACAATCACATCACAAATCCGCATTCCGATTTCGAATCCGAGGAGTGAGTTATTATCCGCATCTGCTCGGGATCCATTCGTGACGTCACAGAGGGGAGACAGACAGACAGACACCCGAAATCTTCCCCGATGAGAGCCTCCTTCCCGCATCAACGGGCGGCCACGGACTGGGGAGAGGAAGGCTCCCTCCTCTCGTGGCTTCCCCTCCGGCCGGTGACGTCACGGAGAACGCAATCCACGCAGCGGTGACATCACGGTCAGATGCGCGCGCAATCAGATTCCATCGAATCGATGACCTTTTTCGTTTATGTTGTTGCAGCATATAATCACCTGTGTCCACAATCACCTTTTCGGAGAGGGAAGGAGAGGAAGGGATGGAAAAAAAATATAGAGAGAAGGAAAAGGGACGAGTAAGTGGATTGTGCCTGTGACCGTAACCGTGGCACACAGTGATTTATTGTATTTCCATATTATCTCGCAGCGGGTAAATTGAAATTGAGGGGTGGAATCTACTGCTTTGATTAACTTGCTTTTCTTCCTTCTCTTTTTTCTCTTGGTATGGGTTTACAGAAATAGAAACTAGTTTTCTTTCAGTTTTTGAATTTTTAGACCTAGGAATAACCTCGAAAAAAAGATCGAAACAAAATAACGGGTAATGAACATCTACGAAACAAAATAAGGAAAAAAAAAAGTTCGAACTTTTTTTTTTCTTTTCTTTCTGAAACATATTTTTCTTCTTTTTCTCCTTGACTTTTTATCAAATTCCTTTTCTGAAAGTTGGAATTATAATGGTAATCTTTGTTCTTTGCTCAACTTTAATGAAATTATCATTCTAACGAAAAAATGAAATTTAACGAAAAATTTTAGATACTTTGTACATGCAATGTAAACTTTATTTATTTATTTCCAAAAATGATGTAAATTGGAAGAAAAATATCCAGAATTCCGTTTACATAATGCACATATTTCAAGCAAAGAAAATGAACTTTGAATGATCTATGAAATATGCTTGAGCAAACGAAAAAGTTTTGAAAAATATAAGAAAATACAATATAATAGAATAATGGACCTTTTTTTTTAGCTCTAATAATTAGGAAACTATGTTAGTATAATTTTAATTTATTTATTCAAAGAAATATTCTGTATTAAGTTCGAAAACTTTTTCAAAAAGAAAAAAAAAACAGATATAAAGAAAAAAAAATATTTCAATAACAGGATTTAAAAATCAAAAATAAATGAATAAATAAATAAAATAAAATAAATTAAGTGTATTATCTTGAATAAAATTACTTTACTGAATTGATAGAAAGGGAAAAAATCATTATCTAAGATTAATTGATTTGATTTGTTTAATCAATGTCTAATTCAGAGCTGCATGAGATATAATAAACCTGTCTCGTTATGAATGAATTACAACTCAGTTACTAAAAACGTATGTTTTACAAAAGGAAAAAAAAGAAGAAAAGGGATTGTTACAATAATGAAACAGTAAAAGAATAAAGTGTTTCAGAATGTAGTTCTGCTTTTACTACTCACTTTTCTTAAAAAGTTGAAAAGTTCGTGATTTTTCAATCGCGTTGAAAGTTATCATGAGAGGTTTTATCAACAACTATTATGCTGGATCATAAGATACTTTTTGAATAACGACAACAAAATTTGAATATGAATGAGAACTTAGGTATTTTAAAATTGATGTTCATTTACAAATGTTCAGATTATTATTCGTAAATACAAATAAACTATGACCAAAACAGGCAAATAAGGATATGCATAACTTGATAAAAGTAATATTAAGAATATCATATACTCAAAGAATCATGGTATCAAGTTGTATGACCTCTATAAAAGAGAATAAGTCTCTTTAAAAAGCAACTCATGCTTGTAGTAAGATTTTTTTCATTTAATCGTTTTGGCCTATTTTATTTTGTTCTCTATGAATCCAAACAACAAGATTAACCATTTCCATGGCCGAGATAGCCTGGTTGGTAAGGCATTGGATTCGAATTCCCTTGGGCTGCGAGTTCGATCCCACCAGCCGAAGACTCTTTTTGTATGTGGAGGTTGGCGTATGTTAAATCTGTCGTTGCCACAAAATTCTCCATGTCTAGCATAACAGTTCTAGGGGTACTGAGTCAGAGGTGATCATTCTCTGTTCCAGATCGAAATTACGATCTGTGAATGAAATGTATGAATGAAGTTCGCCCCGTAAAAACGATTTGTGACGTATGTGAGCTAGAAGTTAGACTTCTATCCTCGGGCGCTCAGGGGTTCATATCCTCAAAATCTACTGCACCCCTCCTTCCGTTGTAAAGCGGAACATGAGAACAACAACCCTTGCCATTTAGGAAGACGAATTATAGAAAGTGAGTGCTAACTATAGACCAGCAGGTTGCGTCGGATATAAACAATTAGCATCTTACTTCTCTGATACAACTTGTGTCCGTTGATATCATTGACAAACAAAAATAAATGTGTAAAAAGTGAAACAAAAGAATATAAAGGACTAAAATAGTTGAGTAATGTAAGGAAAAGAAAAAGAATCAAGAAAATATTGTCCAACCTCTTTCAGCACACTAAGTAGCTTTACAATTTTAAAAAAATGAATGCATTTTTTTGGCGACATAATTTTTATATCTGAATCTTAGACGCCTCGCAATGTGTTTCTATTAAATTCAAGATTAGTGTTAAGAAATGCTTGCTAAAGCGGAAATTAAACAAAACTTTAGAGAAGCGCATTATTACAGATATTTCGTTTGAATATATTATCCTACGATTTTGAAATAAATTTAAAGCTATTTTGATGTGGAATTCTTTAATTCTACATTTCCAAGCCGGATACGTGAATCGAAACCTTTCTCACCATATTCTGCATCATATTAAAGGAAAGATATGTGGTATAACATGCACTTAATTACACGACGACTTTTTTTTCTATGGAATTTAATTAAGATAGAAATCCTTATCTTCAACGCCAAGATTTTATTACTAGGTGGTCAATGACTCCATGACTTTAGAGGATTAGTCATATTTATTTCCGAAAGCTGCAACTGCTTGTAAGTCATATTGAAACTAACCCATCTGATTGAAGGTATGCAGTTGAATTGAACTATCGGGACCTCGCGGCAGTATAAGAAGGAATTGCAGTTAAGTCTTAAGAATCGTTACATGCAACGATTACAGCTCCTCCCCTTCGTGGAAGGTAAGCACCATCATTGGAAGCTGGTAATTAAATCCCATACCGCTATTATATCTACCAAGATAGTAAGAACTAACCACCATACCCGAACATCTCATCCTTATTTGTGTGGGGCTCTCCGGAGGGAATGGAACTGCTGGTTAAAATAAAATAGCTTCATTACTAAAATATATAATACTTATTGAATTATAATAAACTCTGACCCCATAAATATATTCCAGCGACGTACAAATTTTACTTTATTAATAATAAATTATATTTTTTTATATAAAATACCTTAATAAAAAAAGGAAAAATGACTTAAGAAAAAGGTTTAAAACAATGCTTTAAAATTAAATGAAATCACAACAGCTTTAAAAGGTTATTTTTGAAAGTATTTAATACTTACTCATAATTAAAATTTTAATTATTTAACAATTATTTTTCAGTGGGAAGTAATTTTATCTTCAAGGAAACTATATGATTATATTTTTTTCTCTATTACACACTCTATGTTATTCCCTTGTTACATTAATCTGATTATGAAACTAATAGAAAATAATCACAAAAAATTATATTAATCACCAAAGCGACTTTTAAAACATTTTTTTCGAAACTTAAATCAAGTTAAGGTAGGTAAATATTATTAGATTATTTCAGGGAAACATTTGTAACAATTTTAAAAACAAAGTGCAGCTTTTATATCAATCAAAAGTTCTAAGCACTCATAATTAGGTCTTCGCTGTTTAGAATAAGGCCAAATGTTGACGAAAACACCAATATAATGCTCAATATTTTACCAAGCATTAATTAAAGAATGCTTGAAAATCGTCTGGGATTATTATAAAAAATTTGAACACTGGCACACAACATCAAAATAAGAAACTGAAGTGAAAGGAAATTTTGGATAATTTTGGTGACACCAAAGTGGGTTTCTCTAAGAAAAAAATATTCTGAAATTGAAAAATCTTTAATTATTAACTAATAGTTGAGTTGTTTAAGAAGTTCAGTGTTCATTTAATATGTGCTAATCTTTAATATTTAAATAGTGTGAAATTTTTGACGTTCCTATTTCAATTCCCAAATTTAATATAAAATTTTATAGTATTAATAGGCCCAGGCATTTTTTATAAATTATCTTATCATTAGTGCTTAGATAAGCACTCTTCATAATATAAATCCACTGTCATTCAAGAATTATCTCATATTTATCGAACAGAAATACGTAACAGAAATGGAGTTTTGATTATTTTAAGTCCGAATCAATTTTTGACGAATTGAGTTAAATTTGCTTTTCGAATTGAAATAACATTATACTTTGGAGCAACCTATGTAACTGTGGGCTATGGTCAGATGACAAGGAAAGCACCTGCGTCCGGAGTTTCCTGTCCAAATGAAAACCTTTGGCCCAGGCCAATTTAGGATGTAAAAGATCATTTTATACTGTGGTTCTTTGGCAGAGTCAGATTTTGAATGTGGCTGCCTACTATCCTAAAACCGAGATTTTCACATCATATCGCAGCATCTGCTAATAATTCGCAATTTCATACTTCAAGAGTCATTTTCGTTTTTATTATCTTCATATTTTGAAAGAATTCAAATGGTTTCAGAAAAAATTCCTAGAAACTAAAGTTAGACAATTATTTTGTGTAAAAAAGTAAATCGTATTCAATCATTTAAGAGTTCTGGTACTGAAACAATACAAATATCCCGGAGTTCTTTAAATTTATAATGTACTTAGATGGTTTATAATATTTTTTTATAATTTTCTGAATTTTTCCGAATACAATTTGTACTATTTAATACCGACTCAAACTTTCATATATTCATTGAATCTGAATTAGAATTTTTGTTGAATTAAAAAATACGGAAGATTATCATAAAGTAGCCGTAGATTTTGAAAGATGGATAAATGGATTTTTAACGTAGATTTTTTTAAAAATAAGCGGAAGGCACGTGGACTATGACCGAAATATCAATTTTGGCTAAATAAATCAACTGATAAGTGGCCTTGTTTCCTTTTACGTAATCCGAGATTTGCAGGAATGTGGAAGTGTGGAACGGACACGAAACCCTTTGTTGCCAGGCGACACCAGGGCCAAACAAAAAGATCAACTTTGTCGTGCCTCCACGCATTGCTAAACCCGACCCACATAGTACGGAAATGAAGGATGGAAATTTGTTTTCAGTGAAGCCTTATAATCGACATCTAAGAAAGGATGCTTTAATGGCGCTGCCATTAGTATTCCGCAGGAAATAACCCCATCGCAGAAACGCTTGAACGTGACTGGACTTGGAAAAGAGCAAATACGCAGAAAATTTGCAATTATTAGACGGAAATAAAGATAAAAAATAATTTAATCTTTCAAAGATGCTTTGAAAGACAAAATTGGATGCAAAATCCTGCAAATATCTTTTTATTTTAATTTCTTTATTCCGTCCATGCTTGAATTTCTATTTATTGTGTTGACTCAGTACAAAGGTATATTTAACCAGATGTTACATGCTCTTACAATTAGTTTATGAAAGGCTCATTTCGCCCTTTATATTAATTAATTAATTAAAAGGGAGAAAACAATAGGAATGAAAAAAACCAGTAAAACATCAATAGATAGATAGATATAATTCAGGAGAAATGAAATCATTGTAATTTAAAATTATGATATAAAATTTCATTTAAATATTTATCAAAATGACTTCAACTAATTTCACAAATTTTTAATCTCTTATTTCCATCCCCAAATTTATTAAGATTGGAATATCGAAACTTTTTAGTGTGTTTGAAGCAATATTGAAATTACATATATAGGCAATATTTACATATTATAATATCATGCTTTAATATTAATCTTATACCGTTACTTTTAAAAATAGGAAACTCTCAGTACTAAACTAAAGAGATCATTACTTATTCAATTCCTACTATTAGCTCACACTCTCCCTACATTTATATATTGTTCAAATTTTCAATCGTCAGTAAAATATTTTTTATTCATCCACTCCAGTTCAAATAATTCTTTTTAAACTTGAAGTGGATGACATTTGATGTTAATACAGTTTTTTCAAATATTAATTCATTATTTTTTTTATTAATTAATTAAAAATTAACTTTCTCGCCAATTTTTTTTTTTATTTTCCCACCGGCAAATAAGTAACGAATCCAGTTTGTTTTTCCGCACACTAATGAGTTTAGATTTAACGTGTTTTCGGTCGATTATTTTAAATGATTCTGTTTATTTTCATAATGTTTGATGCATTTCAAATTAAACATCGTTAATGAATCGATTTTTCGATTCATTTCGAAGTACTTTCGAAGTAAAATAGTACAGAATAAAGAAAATTAAAAATGTCTAATCTGTACAACGATCTCCAACTGGTGTAGAAAAATCACGCATTTTGAGTTGTCACAAATGGCTTTAAATTCTCAATTTTTGGTGAAAATTCAACTCTAGTGTAATTTTTTGATCAATTATTTATATTAATTGTCAGGCCAGGATAGTCTGGTTGGAATGGCGTTGGATTCGCGTCCCTCAAGCTGCTAGTTCGAAGATCATTTATAGAAAGGAGAACGGAAATCCTCTTCCTATTTTGCCACTTAATGTTTTGATTCTATAATATTTATATTAATTTCAATTATTTAATAAAAAGTAACTAAAATAAAAAAATTTCTTTGTCAACCTAAGTATGAATTGGTTTTAAATTTTTTTTTATGTTACTTGTTTATTCGAAAAAAAAATTAATTTTGGGACAGCATTTCTTCATAAATCAGATAATGCAGATCTTTAATATTATTGTACTAATCATCTTTGCTGCTCATTTGATTCTATTGTCAGCAATGACGATTGCTTGTTTGCTATTGCAGAAAGTTATACGGATCTTTAAATTCAGAAATAATCTTTCTATGGTAATATATTTTCTTTATAAATTAGGATGATATTTTCTTTTAGAAAATTGATTAATACTGTTTTGACTAACATTTTTAATCCATTAAGAGTGCAAAATATAAAAGGAACTGCAAAATTATTTCTTTGAAAACTGCATCGAATTTAGTGCCTTATCTCCGCAACATTTGAAATTTTAGTAGCCATGAATTTAATTTGTTTTGATTAATCATCGAGGAATATTTTTTGTATAGACTAACACTCTGACTTTTATATCTTTTTTTGAAAATTGCCATAATAGGTTCTACTGAACTATAGGTGTTTAAAAAATTAAATTCATTGGGATCAAATCTTAATATTTAATGTTTTGCTAGTACAAAAATTTCGAGCTATTACTAAAATTCAATGTATATTAAAATCTTTTTAACTGAGCCTTACCCAATCAGAAGGCCGCCATTCAACAATCTGGAGAGACCCAAATCTGTCACTGAAATCGAAGCGATTGATACTGATTCAATTCTTAGAAAGAAGACTTCCACCTGTTTCTAATAAGAAAAAGATCTGTCTTTGCATTTCGTCAGAAACCTATCAAGTGCTTCACATTCATCAAAACTCAAGCTCCAACGCATTCGTTTCTCCATTCAGTTTGTAAGCACACACGTTGAGTGAAACCTTTAGAATCTATTTTTATTCATATTTTTGTTTTATACCAACATGTTATGGATAGATGCAATAAAATAGGGGTTTCATTTCATCTTCTTTCAAGAAAAAGGTTTGACAAATCATGTTTTTAAAAATTGCAAAACCTGGTAGTTAAATATCTAATTAATGAAAGAGTACATATGTCAGATGGTTCTACATTTAAATATAGCGGGAATGCCAATTCGGCACTATGAGGTTAGTTAAAAGAAAGCAGCATTTTTTAAAAAGAAAAGTCATTTTAATTACTCCGAAACCATAAAGCTCCAGAACCAGAAAAATAATGTCAACAGTTAATTAGTTTTTTTTAACTTAATAGAAGAAGTCAGATATGCAATTGATAGAAATCAATAAATCTGAAAAATGTGAGTGGTTACAATGGCAGGAAATTTGAGAAGAAATATCAAAGTGATAAAAATATTTCTCATGTTCCTCATGGTCGTTATTTAATATATTTCATGAAATTCATTTCACATTAACCTATTATTTACTGATGGTACTTAAAAGTACTATTTAAGTCTGGCTTATATTTTCGCAATATGACTATTTTGGCCGATTGTATTCTGAAGAAAGAGGAGAATGCAACCTTAACAGCAAGAAGTGCGTATATACTAACTGTAGGAAATAAAAATATTTAATTAATAATTAAATTAATTAAGATATTTCTATTAATTAAATTTTTTTCTTGGGTTCCCTGGGACTGTTTTGAAAGGAAACTTGACTAATAGTGAAAAAATGAAGTTAAAAAATTGATGACAACATAGTTCGGTAAATAAAGGGTTAAATCCGTTATAAAGAGCATATATTCCAAGAATTGAAATATGTTTTGGAATTTTGAAGAATACTGTACAACTTTATTTGCTGTTTTTTCCCCTGAGATAAAATTAAAAGATTACATGTGTATTGATTAAAATTCTGTAAAATGTTTTTTCTTACGTATATTACCAAGTTTTATCAATATGTCTTATTTATATATGAAGATAACCGTTTAAGGAACCGATTTATTTCAATCACTTCGGTCTAGATGTCACAAATGATTTCCGACAATATAAGGAGTGATATTTTGAAATATTGGATAAATGCAATATCATAATCTTAGTTAATATTTCTTCTCACATTTTCCAAATAGATTGATTCTAGTAAATTTTATTACATAGAAACGAAATTTCTTCAGCTATAAATATGATGGTTTCAAGAAGTTATAAGCGATTATTCCAAATAATATTTAACTATTATAATTATTTTAAAATTTTAGCTGGAGCTTTATATAATGGAAGTTTCAACAATATGTTTCTGCAAATTGAACGAAACAAATATTTTCTTTAGAATATGATAAGAAATGCTAAGATGTTATTCACAAGCTCACTGCTCTTGTTTGCTCGGAAATAATATAGAAATTGGATGCCTTTTAAAAATGTATCAACAACGAAGTACTTAAGACAGGAGTATTATTCATAAATGCAATAATTTACTAAGTGATTCGTATAATATTTATTTATTTTCATTGTAAATTATATTCTGATTATAATGACACACTGCAATTTGTACTGTGTAAATATATTGATACAGCAAAAAAAAAAATGCGCATGGATTGCAAGGTATATATCAAATATAAGGCAGTAAAATATTTAGTATCTTCAGTTACTGAAACTAAAAGCAAGTCTCATAATTTCCTAGTATTTTACTATTAAAAATATCTTGATAGAAAGATAGTCTATCAAGATTCGAATTCGAACGTTTTGGATAATTCTGCTTTTTGATTCCCATCCTCCACTGCGAATATCGAGGAAAATCCTTTTTCTCCTTATTTTTGTCTCGCAGCACAAGTTTATGAGCAGCGATTTCGGTCGTCCTCATGGAGAGAAGAGACTGGTGTCGCGGTTTGTCGAACGGACATCGATTCTAGACTCCCACGGCGGCGCATATCCTGCGCCGGGAAAAGGTCAGAGGGCACGACAACACTCCCCCCCCCACTCCCCGCAATATACTCTCGGTTACGTGCGGAAACCGAAAATAGAACACACTTGTCCCGGCAAGAATGGATAGTTTCTTTTTTGCTTTTATCTTTTTTTTCCCCCGCGGGATGCTTGGATGAAGCAGAAATTACTAGATAGGCAAGAGAAAATTATTAATGTCGCGGTCTGTTGTTCGGAATGCTTTAAATCAGGATTTCCTATAATTGTTTTTTATATAAGGGGCGATTACTCAAAAAATTGCATTTGCACAAGTTCTTTATGAAATAATTCTTAGGGGTTTTCAGTGGAAAAGCTTTTTATGTATTATTTTTAGATCTGCAAAAGATAATTTGTGATACAGAATTTTGTAAATTAAAAAAACATTATCAGCCATTTTACTAATTTGAGAAACATGCTAAGATTTACAGATTTACGGAAAAGTTCTTGAAGTTTGAAATTAATCTCAATTTCAAGTACAAGATGTCATGTTCTGGAAAATTGAAAAAATTAATTTTAAGATTCTCTAATTTTTATTGTAATTTACCACTTGACATACGAATTTATTTAAATTTCTAATTAGATAACTCATCCTATTTTTGTAACTTATTGTTAATTTGATTTTTTTTTAAATAATATATGGAGCATCTGGGTACCAAATCGTTTCATATCGATTTTTTCGTATTTAAATACTTAATTCTGTAGCTTATTTGCAGACTTGAAAATAAAAATTCAGTAATTCAATGCGCGTGTCAGACACGTCAATGCATGCGAAAAGGTTAATTAAAAATCAATGACTCAAAATTATAAAAAAAAAAAACTGTTTTTACAGTACTTATACAAATCTGCTTAAAAGACTATTTTCATATTTTAAAAAATATTTTTTGTTTCGCATTTTTGTTTACACATAAAGCTCTGCATATACTTCTTATTTGTATTGTATGTCTTTTGGGAAAATTATTATGGAATGGAATCATAATTTCTAAGACGTCTCCCATTTAACTTGCAATCTCTACTCAAAGCATAAAATCAAAAACTTGAAAATATGATCATTTTCAATCGTTTATATCCTTATGAGCTGAAGGGACTGAAATGAAAAAAAAAGTTAAGTATCATTTAAAAAATGAATCTTAATCTTCTAATTGGTAAGGACAAAATATAAAAACTGAAGTTTTGAGTTTTCAGAATAAATAAAATTTTTCATTTAACGTTTTATTAAATCACTGTAACTTTATTTTATTTAGGAAAATTTCTAATCGTGAGAATGGGATTTCTCCCCTTTCGGCCTCTTTGGAGTGTTATAAAAAGTTTTAAATGTCTAATCAATTGGAGAGTCAGAAATCAACATTCCTTAGGTATCGGGATCCTATTGCACTTTGGATAGGGTGTGGTGTACTTCAAACAATTTTCACTAGCACTTAGAAACCTGTTGTTGTTTGAAGAGCAATTATAAAATTGTTTTTGCTATATAAAAAGTGAAATTTTTGAAGAAGGATTTTTCTTTATTTACAAACTTCTAGAATGTTCACTGTTTTCTGGTTAAGTGTGGTAAGTACACAGTGTTTGCAAGATCGACCACAATCTGTAAAGATTACGTCTCGAACTGTCACCTCTTGTACCTTAATAACTACTCCGTTTTGTACTATAGACCCTGTTCCCGTGAAATATGATATTAATTAAAGCGGTTTTTTTCAGGTTATATTACGATACTAAGGATAAAGGGGAGAAATATAAGGAAATATTAATCTTGAAATTATAAAGTAAGTAAATCTGCGTATAAGAAAAAAGAAATAAAATTTAAATTAGAGAGCCCTGTAAAGGGTTTAATGTTGGGGCCAGTAATATCAATTTGGACTTTTGATGTCTTTTATGAAATCTGTGAGAGAGAAATCTAAGTGCGAGGTTCAGCTCAACTCAGGTTCTGTTTAGAAAAGTAAATGAATGGTAACAAATCAGGAAAAGAGAAACGAAATTCAGTATTTGGCTTATCAATTCCAGGTGGTAAGTAATAAAATTTGGTCTATCAAGAAGAACAAAGAAAGCGCAGCTGGAGGAAAATATTTAAGAACTATCTATAACAAGGGGCATTGCAAAACTAACTAAAAGACATTACGAACGGAAACAGCTTTCAATCCTACTAATGTTGAAACCTCCTTTGAAAGCCTCAAAAACACATGCAAAGATTAGAAATTTTTCTCTCTCCTCATTGCATAGGGAAAAAGACCGAAACAAGATTGACGTATAAATAGATAACAATATAATTCGGTATAGTTTAAGATACGGAACTTTTTAGTACCACGATTCCTTTTGTAAACAGTTATGATTTTTTTAGGTTAACATTTATTATCTTGCTATTCATAGATAGGGAATATTGAAGTTGATAGATGCTGTTTAAAACAAGATAAACAAAAATATAAATATATTATCTTTAGTAGTAAGGTAATGAAGTGAGTCAAGATATAATAGTCTTTTTACACATCTGAATTGAATTAAAGAAGAATATTTGCCTTTCAAATTAATAAAGCGACTTTCAATGGGTTATATGTCAAATATTTCATACATTTGCTGGTTTCTACATAATTAGAAGTTTTAGAGCTCTCTTAAAAATCATATTCAGGCATGACCTCTGATAGATATCTCTCGGAGGTCACCGTTCAGGATGATTTCAAGACTTGTAGACTTGTAGTGTAGTAAATCCTATTTACTTGAAGGAAGAATTCAAATTTTATTTGTATGTAGAATTCAAAGAAATGTGTACTAAAGAAATTGAATTTATGAAGAGAATTTAGGGCACATGAGCATTGTAGATTACGGTATAGCTCTCTTCGAGATAAGAAGGGTTGCAGCGATAATTTCTGCCATTTTTCGAAGGGTGTTTTAGTAGCCATTTCCAAAGAGAGATACTGCAAAGAGAGTATTTTCATGGATTGAAGGGAACGGGATTCGAGTTCACTCACCTCAGAGGAAGTCAGGTAGATGCGTGAATCGGTGCTCTCGACGGAAGCTCTGGGCAGAAGAGGAGTGTTGTCTCCCCTGGCGGCAAGGTGGGGTGGCTGGCGGGTAGATCCAGGTAAGGGGAGTGTGCTTGACTTTGGACCGCTCGTCGTGGACCCTGAAAGGAATTAACATGCATAAATTATAACTTTAGTTCGCATATATATATTTGAAGCATCAGTTTGTGATTCATAAGATGTTTGAGAGTCCCGTTCTCATTGAAGTTGAATTCTCATAGTCTTGCAACTTAACTATATGCGGTCTCAAAATAATACAACCTTATTATCTGATATGCTTTTAAAGTATGACGGTATTAATATAGTTGCTAAATGCAACTGTATACAAAATTTCTAATTTCACGCATGGCAATTTCATAACTGAGTGCACAAATTCTACTATCACGAAGTTGTGTATACAAGCTCCACTGTTATACATGTATATTATGTAAGCCCATTCTAGTTACTCCAACAATGATGCATGCTTTTCAAGCAAATGTGATTACTGTTTCTTATATATGCTCCCTTAAGGATTGCTTGTAGTGTGTTGAGTTACAGAATCTGCCCTCTCACAATTCATAAGTATAATTTGATGAATTACTTATACGTTAAGAATTATATTATGATGTCTAAATGTGTTTCAAAAGAGAAACTATTTTAAAGGGCTTCTGCAAATGAAAAATGGTTTTATTATATTTATTAGTTTAATCTATATAATTATTAACAATCTGAATAATTCTTAATCTACAGTTTTTTTAAATTAAACAACTTTTGTTTCAATTGACATGTTTCATCACTTTTTCAGAAAGGGAACTTTAATTCGAAAAACAAGTTAAGTAACATTTATTATAGAAAACTAGCTTTTACCTGCGACTTCGTACGTGTGGAAATTTTGATACGATGTGTGAGAACTCGCTGTCTGATCACAATGAAAAATGTCATCAAACCGTATCATTATGTTGTCGTTGAAAATAATTTTCGCCAAATTTTAGTGAAATGGCCGAATGTGGCACGAATGACAGCAATAGGGTTTCCAATCGTAAGGTTTCGATGAACACTGCAGAAAATTGACGGACATACAGAAAAAACAATAAATCAAGAAAAATGGAATGCACACAAAAAAATTTCATCGAAAATAATGCAAGTAAAACGAAAGGAATGTGTACAGCAGGGGAAAATGGAGAGAAATGAAGAGAAAATATCGAATTACAATAACATAAAAAATGGAGGCAATGTAAACCCAAACAAAGCACTACCGGAAAATTACCAGCCACGTAAAACACCAAATGGTTGTATATCAAAACTTAGCTACACAACTACCTAAAAACAATTTATTTACAGTGTGTATCTGAAATAAAACAAAACAGAAAACCAATTATTCGAAATTGTTTTTTTGATTAAGTCTGGCCAAAACGAAATCAAGTCAAGAACAAACTGCACATGCCAATTCAATGCGAATTGTGCAAGCCAAATGCGTGAATTTTCTACGCCAATTGGGGGTAATACAGAGTAAAAATTTTTAATTTCCTTCATGTTTTATTTTGGTACTTTTCAGTTCGAGGGGTGCAAGCTAAAAAATAATGTAGAATTTTGCCAAATTTCTTAAGGCGATTTTAAAGCGAAAAATAGCCAAATAATGTAAAAACCCATCAAATTTCTCTGGCGATTTTTCGTTTGCGCTTGGTTAACAGAAAAGTACCTTTATTTTAATTCAAAAATATTTCAGAGTGAATACGAAAGATCGATTAATTAACGATGCTTATTTTTAAATGCATCGAACACTAAGAAAATAAACTGAATCGCTTTAATAACCATTCGAAAGCATGTTAAACCTTACTCATTTGCCCGTGGGGAAGATTTTTGGCGAGAAAGTTAGTTTTTAATTAATAAAAAACTAACCAATCAATTAACCAGAATACATAGTAGTTCATATTCTATTCTAGACTATAATCTATCTAAGTGCTAAATTTCATCCAATTTCATTGAAAAGTTTGAATGGGTGATGATGTTAGCGTGATTGACTAACACACCCATCCATTCAAACTTCCACATTTATAATAGTAGTATAGATAGTGTGGCCACTGTAAGAGGTATTCAAAGAAATTTTATGAAGCTATTCATAACAGACAGATGCTAATAGATATTAGCGTTTAAAAATAAAATTACCAGGAAAGAGAAACATGTATAAAGATAGGACTTAAGAAGTAGTTTTTGCTGAGATACAATAAATAAAGTCATATTTTTAAAGAGAAATAAAAAAAATTGCCACTATTAATACTGAAGATAAAATAAGTATTTTCATTATTACTAAATTTCAAATAAATATGATGCAATTCAACGAAATTTTAAAAGTTTTACTGGACGTAAATAAAAAAAAATTAGAGAATAGGGTTTTTTTTTATCTAGCAAAATAAATAAACATTAATTCCGAAATATTAGCAATTTAAGTCAAGCATTTTTGTGGTCTGCTGTAAAACTGGTTTAAATTATCATAAATTTATTGTTCTTAACCTCAAAGCTAAGACATTTAGTTGAAATCTGGAATGATTTTCTCCACATTGCACAATATTGAAAATATGCAACTTATTTTATAGAAAAGAAAACTAAGAAAAAAATGAGACAAAGTTTTACGAATTTCAATAACGAAGAAATTTTTGTGAATTCAGATTTGAAGTATATTTATGTCATGCATACCTTATATCCTGCATTATTGTTTAGGAGTAACTTTTCCCAAATAGCACCATGTATACTCTATCTAGTAAAGTATTAGAGGAATTGTTTTCAAACATTTGATTCTCAATTGCCTACTAGTTTGCAACCAAATATGAAGAAATAGCTATTCAATGTATTAAAATATTATAATATTTATTCACAAGTTAATTTTCGAAATACACTCTATAACAAAAAAATTCGACGCACCAAGAAAGAGTTATCCAATTGAAACGAAAATTGGTGGATAGGAAGACAATGTACAGAAGATTAAATTATTAAAATCTCAGAACAATTGAATTATTTATTTCAGAGTTACAGTAACAAGTTCAGTAAAGTGTTGACTCGCCTCTAGCCTGGATACAAGCATGGGGTGGCATAGACCGATAAAGCTTCCGGATGATTTCCTGCGATATTTTCTACCAAATTCGCTTCAATTGTCGAACTAGGTCATCAACATTCCCTGGAAGACGCAATAGCCTTCCCATCATATCTCAGACATGCTCGATGGGAGAAAGATCTGGAGATCTGGCAGGCCAAGGAAGGGTTTGACAAGCTTGCAGACAGTTCTTATCAACACGTGCCGTATGAGGTGTGGCATTGTCCTGCTGAAAAACCTGCCGAGGATACTGCAACAGGAACAGTAGCAAAATAGGTCTTAGGATGTCGCTGATGTACCGCTATGCAGTAGTTGTACCTCTAATGACGACCAAATGAGCCCTTCTATCAAAGGAAATGGCTCCCTAAACCATAATGCCTTATTGAGGGCCGGTGTGGCGTGCAATAATGAAAGCAAGATCCCTCATCTGCCCTGGGTGTCTTCAAACACGTCTTCGATGATCGTCAAGACACTGTTGGAAGCGGGATTCGTTGCTAAAGACTATACGTTCCAGTATATTTTACATAGCAAAATGTCTCACAAAATATATAGATCTTAGTATATTTTTTGAGGCATTTGAAGAAGGCAATTCCCATTTATTGCATTTCATGTTAAAGTATTCGCTGTTGGGCTAATGCCATTTGATGCCATCTTTAAGGGTACATGCACATTACATACGTAACCGCGGGAACACAATCTCCAACGATATTATGTATGATTTTTGCACCCAACATTTCAAAAGAATCATGTTTAGAGGTCATCTTCAAATCAAATTTCCTTTTTAATCATCATTAAAGGATAAGTATGTAAGTTTTCAGCATAAATTGATGAAATAAATTCAATAAATTTTTGAATTTTAATAAGTTTTCTTAAATTTTTTACACTAAACTTTACTTATTATTTTTATATGGAATTTGCCTTTTATGTCAGTTGTGTTGTTAATCTTTAAAAATTTGCTAAAGACTATACGTTCATTCAAACCTGATCGAGCCATGCACCATTGTAATCTGGCACGACATTGTGCAGGCGTGAGTGGCAGGTGGAGTAACGGTCGGTGCTAGCGCATATTTCGCTATCTCAACCGCCTGTGAATGGTCATGGTGGACACTGGTGTTTGGGTTGAACATATGATGGTTGATAGAGATGAAGAAGGCGCTGTGACAGCTTATAGGGCAATCACTCTGTCCTCAGGATGGTAATGGCCCTAGGTCGAACGGTACCATCCTGACGCTGAACTCTGCCATTTTCCACCCATCCTTGCCAGCATCTTGGAATCGTCGCATCGCTTCCAATCAAATGACGAGCCATTCTCCTGTTTGTCCAACCGGCCTCTTTCATTCCAATGATACGACCTGTGTCAAACTCTGACAGTTGCTCGTAATGAGCACGAACCCTACCACGAGGCATTTTTTTTAAAGTTGTTGAAAGGTAATCTGAATCGCAATCAAACCGAAAATTTTAACAACCGTTGAAGAACTGCTCCTTGTATAAATCTGCTGGATGAGCAGTTCCGATGTGCTGGAGATCTAACTATTCATTCATCGGACACCCAAAATTTATTCATTTGCATATCTGGTCAAAACATTCATGAATACGAAATTTCAAAGCAATCGGATGATTTCTTCTAGATGCGTCGATTTTTTTTTTGTTATAGAGTGTATGTGTCAAGTAATCACAACTCATTTCTGTCATTAAAAGTATTTAAATGAATTTTTTGTTCACATTTTGTTTTTTAATATTGGAACTTATTTTTATTTCCTCATCCTCCTGTAATTACTTTGCTTCCAATAAAATGTACACTCTCTTGGGGAGAAAAATGACTCTTTTCCTTCCGCGCTTAACAAGGATTATGCAATCATCGTGTGTGCGGATGTAATGCGACAAGTGGTGGAAACAGAAGGGACTCTCACTTGCGTTGGCGAAGGCTCGACTTCCCTCTGGCTCATCGTGTGCCTGCAGGGCTTGCTCTTCCTTGCGGACCTCTTCAAGTTCCACGTGCACTTCTCGCATTAAAGCAACTGGAACGCACATGAAAGAGAAAAAAAAAGAAAGATTATTTCGAAGGAAAAAATGAAAGAAATTTCGAATGAATCACATTATACGATGGCGACAAATTGTTACATGACATTTCCAAAGTGTTGTTAACATATATTAATGTATGCCAATTTTTTTAAAGTAACAAATGATTCTATAAATTAAACTTTAATCAATCTGAAAATGATTAATTGTTAAATATAGCCTTTTATTCTCAAATTTATTGAAATTCTATCTATAGACTAAAACTCTAAATTCATGGCTATTGATTGGCATAGAGCCAAATTGTTTTTCTAGATTACAGCTCATCAACGATTGATTATTATCTAATTTCTGAACGTGACAATTATATTAATAAATCTTTCTACGACGTTATCATAACTAACTTATTTTTCAAAGGCTAATATAAATTAATGAAGTGGAAAAGTCTGAAAAATTAAAAGTATTGTTACTTTTTAGCGTAGCGGGTTTGGATTGAATGGACTTTATTTGAGGACAGCACAAACAAATTTATTTACAGCTATTTACAGTTATTTACAGGATAATTGATAACGTAAAAATTTTAGATAAGTACAATTCAGCAGTCAACAGTCAATTGCAGCTTAAATTCAAGTCTTACGCACGATAAAAACAGACTACAAAACAGCTATCGTATAGCACAGCAACAGTTAATCACAGCGAGCTCAATA
>JAOUZG010004552.1:821822-857036 GCA_026289955.1 Argiope argentata | reverse complement strand
CAGCGAGCTCAATAACACAGCGTTAACAGCAAACGCAAACACAGCTCACAAATCCTTTAGTCCAACGAGACGCTTTTTATTTCAGAGCAAACTCTCAACTAACTCGATCAAATCACTATAGCAACTAACTAACTCACGCCGGCTACTCGTCCTTATATAGCCGAGAAGCGCGTGCACCTGAGTCTCGTGAAAATTCTCAAAACATCGCGCACAATCTAGCGGCTACTAGATTATTCCTTTCGCCAAACCAATCAAGCTGGCGCGAGGCTCCTCGCCAAACGTGGCCAACCTTGGCGAGTTTTCGTGCCGCACACCCGCTTGTAACAGTATTTACAATCAAAACTGTAAAAGGAATTAACAAGAAATATTTCAAGAAAATAAAAGACAGTATTATGGATTAAAAGCAACTTTTCGATGAAAATTTATTATTATGGGAAAAGATAATCTCTATGAAAATTGCATGTCAAGCAGCATGTCTATTTAATAAGCAAAGTATTCATTATACAAAGGCTTAAGAAATGAATTGCAAATGATGTACAGCTTTGTAGCTTTATAAAATACAAGGAATTTAATTTCTGCAGTTATTCGTCACAGAACATTCTTATAATTTTAAGCATTGTCTGATAAGAAAAATCTGAAACTTTTTGCATCATCATCTTTAAAATAGTTATAACCTGAAGTAACGTGTGAAAATATTTATTCATTTGGTCGAAAGTTTCGAGGACATTATAATAAGACAAATGAAGGGTACTATCGTCAACAAAAATAATGACACATCTCTGTAACTTTGCTATCTATTATTGCATCTTCAAAAAATTGATGTCGATGGAAATAGCTACAGACATATTTGTTTAAATTGAAATGTTGATTAACTGGACCAATTAATATAGTTCATTAATAATGAAAATTTTCCATTTTGCTTCCATTTTTTTTTCCTTTAATCGATTTCTCATCTTGAAAATAGCCACCAAAAATTCTTACTAAGCCTCCGATAAAAATTTGAAGAGTTATAAATTTTTTAAAAAATGGCGCGTCCAATGTTAAAGGAATCATAAAAAATTTAGCGATAATCCGGAAGTTGTAATTAATTTTTAAAAAATGTTTTATCTATTAAAAACATTTTTAAGACTGATTTTGTTGCACAAATGTCTGAAACGCTATAGTAAGAAAGGGAATTGTAACATAGTAAAATATTTCTATGACAGCATGGCTGTGGTACTAAAATATCGGAATCCTGAATATTACTTGCATATCTGTAATACTTTTTGAAATATTTGGAAAAAAATGCTGCAAAATTCTCACTGTAGAATGAAAGCGGATTGGCACCCTTATTTATTGAAATACAGCACATTATTTCTAATTAGTTCTATCAATCTACTCGCCATGATACTCGAGTTTTGAATACTTTATGAAGCTATCATTGGATAATTTTCAGATAAAATATTTTTTTTTGTAAAGGAGGATTCCCTTGCTAATAAAAAATAAATTTATTTAATAAATTGTTATAAAAGTAGTAGACTATTAAGAGGAATTTTTTATTAGAAAGAAAAAGTACTTATGATACTTATATCGATGGTCGCGATCTTTTATAAGTTATTTATATATTGTCTTTTTTTTCTCTAGATATAATGAACAATGACTAGATGTGTAAGTAAAACCTATTTATGAATTATTAAGTAAAATTTAAGCATTAATCATACAGTTTCAATATTTTATATTTTGTTAGATATAAGGATCTCAAAAAGGACAATAAAAGTGCTCTATTAACATATGATAATCAAATACAGTTATAAACTTCTGATTTTTTTTTTGTCTTGAAAAACAATTTTAATTGAGGAATTAAAACGAATAAAATCTTATATTTATTCTTATTACATCTTATATTTCCTGGGATTTTCGGGTCACGAGGGGTCATTTTTTTGACGAAATGTCAGGCCCCTCACAGAAAAAAATTTCTGGTTTGAATCCTTGTTTGAGGGTGACCTATGATAAAATCTTCAGGCCGGGTTCATTGTATATTTTTCTTTTGATCTTGATTTTTACTTTAAACTTAATTATTATTGCCAATTTAACAATTACCATTCTAATTTAAAATCTAACATTTTCAAAAATTTAATATTTTAAAATTTAACAGAAATAAAAAAAAGTTATGACACAAAGGAAGCATTTGGATGATTTTTTACATGATAGAATTATCGGCCGTTTGAAATGTGGGCGCACCTAGAAGTATCCGAGGGAACTTGGAATGCCCAGAGTGTCATTTCTAGGCTTTGGCACGATTCCAAAATGATAGTAACGTGAGCAGACGTTGCAGGACAGGTCGCCCCTGAGTTACAACGCTACCGATATTTGGTAGTTACAGCCAAAAGAAACAGATGCTTAGGGTAGATTGTTCTATATGTTCGTAAGTCTGTCAGTTATGTTCTACTTACTTCAATTCACTGACGCCTACGGTTAGCCTGCAGTAGAGAACATGTATTGTAGATACAGCAACAGTGGACTTTTGTGATGTTTTTCGATGATTCCAGGATTAGCTTGCCGTCTGATTGTCGCCGGATTTTCATACAGAGAGTTTCAGGTACCCGTTATCACCAAGAGAGCATCATTTAATGACACCATTATGAGGATTTGTAGGATCTGCTAATTCTAAGAGGAATTATTTTGAGTGCTAGAATTGACCTGCATGTTCAAATTAGAACCCAATAATTATCTATATATCAGGACGTCATTCTGGAACAACATACACTGCTGTTTCGGAGCGTTATGGGCACAGAATTCGTTCTTATAGCTGACAACGCCCATCTTCACAGTACAAATATCGTAAACGAATGTCTTCGATCGGAGGATATCACCCATATGGACAGTCAAAATTTCTCACCTTTCTTGAATCCAGAAGACAATGCATAAGATATGCTTGGCCGACGAGTTTCAATTCGTCAGCCACCTCCGACATGTCTGCCGGAACTTCGGAGAGCATCGCTTGATGAGTGGTGTAATAGTCTTCAAGATCAGATCGATATCATATGCAGCATGTCTAGGCGTTGCACTGACTGCATTGCATCATCCTGGAGGCATACTATGTATTAACCATCCTACCAACCATGTAATATTGCTTTTTGTAAATAGGTTTTTTTTTTTTGTAATTTGCTCCAGGGAGAAAAATTTGCAATTATTATTAATGGCATCAAACATATAGCATCTTGTTTGCTCTTTACCTTTTTTTAATTAATAGGCGTTACGAATAAGTCGCATTTGTTTTGCTTCTAACTCTTTCTTTTAGTCAACTTGTATTATCTTTAATTTATGGACATGAATGTATATAGTTCTTAAGTTATCTGAAAGATTCTGGAGGAGACCTTTCATTAATTTCTGAACAAATGGTATTGCTCCCTACCAACCTTAAAAAGTTTTTTTTTAAATTTATTTTCAAATTGTTTTTAATTGATATGTTTCTGTTTCATGACTTTTTTGAATGTTAGTTTACGCAAAAAATAAAAAGTATAAGCATTTTATAAGATTTTTCAAAAATTTCATCCGAAACCTTAAGCCAGAACTTTTTGGCCATACATTCTTATTTAAAATTAATTTATCTATAATATTCCTTAAGCATTTTAAAAATTTATCGAGTCGCTTTAAAATGGACCTTTTGACAATAAGATGTCATACGCACCCACATTTTCCATACTCTGAGTCAGTAAGGCTTCGAAGGTGTGAAGGCTGTAACTCTCGGCATCGAGTCCGCGGGCCAGCGCGTTCCTCAGGTGCATTTCATATTCCATGAGCAATTTGCTGGTGGGAGAGTTGGCTGCCGAGGGTACTGCACCCTTCTTGAAGCTCGCCGCTTTGCCCTCGGCTCGCTTCTTCTCCTTCGGTTTCGCCTCCCGATCCTCTTCTCTCTCCTCCTCATCCTCTGAGCTGAGAAAGGGCACATCACTGTTATCGTTGCTTGTGCTTGGGGTGGTCGCGTAGCACAGGTTGTCATACAGCAGGTTGTCCGAGGGAGGAGAGCGTTCCCTGTCCGGCACATCCAGCTTCTTGGCACCTGTTGATTTCTTTTTAGTGCTGGACTTGGCCTGCTTGGCCGAGGCTTGTTTCGAGCTCTTGGAGGTTCCGGTGGAGGCACCAGTGGATTCCTTAGAAGTTGTCTTATTGCCACTTGGAGCACCCCTTGAGCTTTTTCGTTTAGGGGGTGGTTCAGGTTTCGGTGGAGGCTTTGGAGGAGTTTTGAGCTTGTCTTCTGTGGCTGAACTAGTGGCGGAGAGTGCTTTTTTGGGTATCGTTTCGACGCCCGACGTCATTGTGCCAGCGGCAGAGGTGTTGACGTTATCCGTGCTCTTACTTTTTAGGCTGCCATCGCGTATGTCTTGGCTGGATGCCTTGCGGAGGATGGCACCCATTCCCATGCCATAGTCAACGCTTTTTGCATCCTCGCCAGCGCCCATGGTTGCCTGGGCGAACTTGGCGCGGGCCAGCTCGGTGCGAGAGAGGGTCGTCTCCCGTTGTCCTGCAAAAGAAAAAAATCTATAGAATCGCATAGATTTTGTAATGGTAGCATTTTTTTAAATATTGTTTGGTTAAATAATTCAACTTTTGATACTTTTTCTTTTAGCCACAAAACATTCTTTATGATTATAAGCTTTCAAATTCTCTTCACTATAAATATTACTCTAGCATAACAAAAAAAACTTAACTATTTATCATTTTTTAATTAATATGCCAGTTAATTAATATGCGAGTTATTATATCAGCTTGATAATTAATCAAATTTTGGAACATATAAAAAAACAGAATCTTTAGATGACAAGATACACTTTTAACTGCATACTCGTCAATATAATGTCTGATTGGGAATTATCAGGTATAACTAAAATATAAATTCAAATCATTCTTGAATCTTTTATATTATTGGTAAATAAACTCTTATTTTCATCTGCGCGCAATTTAATACACATATAATTACATTTAATTATAAAACTGAGTAAGGTGAAATTATAAAATTTTTAGTTATTATATGTTTAAAATGATCGAAAATTGCTACTTAATTTTAAAAATGAGAATTATTTAAGCCATTAAAAATCGATGTTGTAAACTTTTGATGGTTTCAGCTTTGTTAAAATTCGACTTAAAAACTATCATACATGAATGTAGAGATAACTAGGGAGAGGTAATCAGGATAAATGCTCTAGGTGCCATTATTAGAAGAAACAAAATTTGGCAATTAGTTGCATTAAAAAAGAATAACTTTTTTTAAAAAAAACACTCTTATTACCCATGTCTAAAATGAGACTCGACGATAAACATGAGAATCAAGCTTGATACAAATTACCTCAGAAGGTCAAATTTCTAACCACCGAAAATTTATAAAAGTTGAATAGCGATTAGTGTTTTGAAATATATACTAGAGTTGATTAGAATTGCTATAAACTAAAATAAATCAGAATGAAACAATTATAGTATATTTCCTTAAAAAAATAAAAGCACCCAAATGCAGAAACTATAAGAAATAAAATTTTTTGCTCTGGTGAAAAATGGCACGTTTATATTATGTTTTGAAGTTGATGATTTGACGATGATCACTTTTTATTGCAAATTCGCCCCTTGGGAAGAAAAACAATGGAAAGATATCTTGACTGCTCTTTTTCACCCTTAACATTATATTTTAAACAAATTATTCGCTTTTTACTGCTTAGTTTTACAAACTGGTTCAGTTAGACAAATACTTACAAGTATTGATCCTTTACGTGTTACGCAAAATTTTTATTGAGTGATTGATTAAAAAAAACTCTTCATAATCTTATTAAAATATATATTTCATAAAAACTCAGAATATTTTCAAATCAAGTACTTAGTTTTGTTTTTCAAAAAAAAAATGCAGTACTTTTATCTCAATGTCTTCATTTAATAAAAAACAATATTCCTAAATTTAAAAAAAATCATTTCAGTTTTTAATTTCTTTAACATTTGACATAGTCTCTCTTTAATAAGAAACAGTATTTCAATATTTTTTTAAAAAATTAAGTTCAGTTTTTAATTTATTTTTTATTCGGCATAAAAGCAAAGTTTTTAACCAGTAATTTATTGTCCTTTTTCTTTATTTTCAATTAACGAAAACATTATTCATTGTTTAATTATTTTCTTAAATTTAATTCTACGAAATTTTGAAGTGTATGAATATATATTTTAAAATTAAATTGAACTCTGATTCATTTCCAAATTTTTATCTTAATTTAGATCGTAATAATTTCATTCTAAAATTACTCTCTTATTTCCTGATTCATTCCACTTGTCCTTGTAGTTAATTGATTCAACAGAAGCTTTGTGAAATTGCTGAATAGGCTAAAAGCCGACAAATTCCCACACTCCGAGTGAAAGAAAAAAATATGTCCAGCCAAGCACATTCCTTTAAAAGATGCCCATGATTCCCTTTCACGTGATCTACATGTGTTTGAGATGCTATAGAAATACCTACTAAAATCTTACAGTATATATTCATAGGGATAAAAGTTTCATCAGCTTTTCCTCATTCCGTTCATATACATAACGCATTTCCAAGTTTCTTGTGATCAGGTTTTAAATTTAATTTTCTATGACCTCTAGATTAATATCAATCAACAGATTTGGGAAGTAAAAGACGTATTTTAAATAAAACAATAATATGCATTCCAGAAATTAATAATACAACGAAGGTCTTAAAGTTTTTGTTTGTATAAAAGTCAATTATAAGTATAATTTTGCCATCATAAATCTTAACATATTAAAGCCGTGTATGGAGCTTACCGATAGTGGATAAGTTAACATCGCTGCGCGTTTGCTTGACCGCATTGGGAATGGGCGTGGACCTCCTGAGGGAGGTGGAGACATTGTCATAGACGGACTGGCTGGAAGGGTGGTTGGACAGCCGGCCGTACTCCCTTGGAAGCGTGGTGGGCAGGGAGCCTGCAGCTATGGAAGCCGCGTACCGGGCTCTTCCGTTCTTCGCCCTTTGCATCTGCTCGATGGTCATGGCACATGTACACCGAGGTTCGCGACCACTTGCTTTCGAAGGAGAACTCGGAGTGGACTGGGGCACGCGTTTGCCGGGCTTCAGTTTCAGTTGCTGCAAGAAAAAGGTTGAAAGTGAACATATAATAAGAAAAAGAGCAATGAGACTGATAAAGTACTACTGTTCCGAACAAAATTCAAAGTTGCGGTTTATTTTTGAAAGTGAAAATCAAATATATTTTGATAATCCAAAAGAATCTGATGAATATCACTACATTTATTTATTTATTTCCTAAATTACAGGATCTTTTTTATAAAAAAGTTGAGTGATATTAAGAAAAATATTTTATTATTTCCTGTGCAAAAGATGGCCATAGTCTAATTTAATTGTTTATGTTAAAGCGGAACTATGCGAGAGTCGGTGATATATGCATTCACCTCCACTATGAACAATCCAATTTCAATTCAGCTCACCGCTCCAATCGTCTGTAATTTTAATTAAATGGAATTTATTAATCGATAATTAAATGAATTTTAAGATGGAGGAGCAGAATTCTAATCTAAAATTCCTTTTGAATTCTTAAAATGTTTAATCCTATGTTGCAACAAGTGTGAAGTGCTGGGCATTAGTCCACATATACAAGATTTTAACTGATTAAAAAATTTAAAAGAATCATGAATGGATAGAGATCTTCAAGTCCTAACTGAACAAAATCTTCGAAATTAGTCTCGATTATTTAAAAAATTGCAATAAAAAAATTGGTACAAATATTCGCAAAAATCATCGTCTCTGAAAGAGCAGAATTAATTGTGTGAATTAAAGAAAATTGCTGTCAACACATCATTCAAAGAGAAAGTGGTTTAATCTATTGAGTTCACTACAACAATGCTTCAATTCACAATTTAGTGTTTGTTTTACAAATGCTTTTAACAACTCATTGAAGGATATCAACATCATTCCCCAGATTTTGACCCATGCTACTTCTTTTTTTCTTTTTTTTTGCATTAAAAAAACGAGATTTCAGAATGTAGATGAAGAAAAGGAAAATTCTGTATACTTTCTGAATTTCAGAGTCAGGGAGTATGAGCTTCAGTAATTGACCTGAGTCAGTAGTTTGAAATGTTCTGAGCAGTGTAGGAATCGAGGAGAGAGGGACATAGTGAAGATGATTTCATAAAAAAAAGATTTTTTATGTATAAATAAATAAAACAAAAGTTTCTAAGCTATAACTAGCATTTTCAATATTTTTAGATATGAATAATTTCTCAGTTTGCTATATAAGTGAGGGTTATTTCTATTATTTTAATGGTTAAATACTTGGATGTAAAGACTTTTCGTTTATAATTTTTAAAGATTAACAACATAACGGACATAAAAGGCAAATTTCATTTAAATAAGTTAGTAAAGTTTAATGAAAAAAATTTAAGAACACTTATAAAATTTCAAAAATTTCTTGAATTTATTTCAGCAATTTATGTTGAGAACTTACATACCTATCTTTTAATGGTGATTAAAAACAAATTTTGATTTGAAGATGATTTCTAAATATGATTCCTTGGAAAAGTTGGGTGCAAAATTATACGTAATATCGGTGGGCATTGTGTCCCCGCGGTTACATATGTAATATGCATGCATCCTTAAAAATGGCATCAAATGGCATCAGCCCAACAGCGAATACTTTAATGTGAAATGCAATAAATGGGAATTGCCTTCTTCAAATGCCTCGAAAAATGTACTAAGATGTATATATTTTGTGAAATATTTTTCTCTTGATGTAAAATGTAATTTTTGATTGTACTCCCCAATTTTTTATTTTTAAAGGAAATTTTAAAAATACATCAAATAGAAATCGGAGATCCATTACCATCTTTGCTATTTTGTAGTCAAATGTGTACGACATACAACTTTTAAATACGACTTACAAGAAATACATGATAAAGTGACAGAATTGATTTAAAAGCAAACTGACCGTGACTACGATGTATAAAAACATGTTTTTTTGGTATTATATTTAATTAATTCAATTGAATATTTTCAGTAATTTTCCATTTATCTATTTATTTTAAATTTTGCAGTCAAATAGAATTTTATCTTTTCACCAAATTCCTTATTTTTTCATTTTATGGCTGAAAGATAATCAGAAACTCGTGAAAATGCGATTAAACTAATTTTTAATGTGTTAATTGACGGATTATTTTGCCACTTTAGGAGATATGTGTCTATGAAAATTATTGAAATTTATTTCAATATTCTTATTTGGGGAATTTAATCAGCTCAAATGAATTGATTGTCTTTTTGACAATATGAAAACTCTGATCAAAGGTCATCTTTAAATTCAAGGAAATACAATTATTACTTACTAATTGAAATTAATACTTTCAGTATGTTATTTAAGATGTCTGTATTGCTATTTTCTTCCGAAGTAAGAAAAGGTCAAAGTTAAATTGGAAAAAGTTTATTATTGGGTCACGGATCTTTTTACATATCTACATGAAATAATCAAATTTCCTTCTTGAAAGCAGAAACCTATATGGCCATATTTTGTTTTATTTTACCTTTTATCAAAAACTTTTCATTGCAGATAGGATAATTAATTAATAATATTTGTACAACCTTCAAACAAATTTTATTTATGCATTAAGAAGAGTCGTCTTCAATAATGATATGAAAATACGCACCAGAAACCAAAAGAAAATTCGTAACTAGTCAATGATTTTTCATTTGCAGTCAAGTGTTAAAAGCGCCACCAGTATATTCCATTATGAAACAAATAAAATAAATAAATAACAATAAAATAAAATAATACCTATGAATTGTTTCTTCTTTTTTTTTGAATGATTCCATTATATATTAAAAACACAGATAACAATTCTGGAGAACTAACAAAAAAATTAGCTGTAAATTTGAGGTAGGAAGTTCGTCAAAATGAAACATCATGAATGTATGGAAAAAACTCATGAGTTTTTCATATCATTATTCTTTTCTCATAAGCACCGGTTTTGAATATACCGGTAAAAAATATTACCGTAAAATAACTTTAAAGAATAATGGTATCATTCTATGAATCTGAAGAAAACGAAAGATAATAACTTTTCTGTTGTGAAATTAATGTTAAATTTAAAATTATAATTGCAAATGTCAGGCAATTCACAATTGAAAACCAAAACAATACATTCACAAATACAATGACCAAATCTGCAAAAGAATCTTCATGAAGTTAAAATGTTTGTAGTAAAACTATATTGTTATTTAAGCTTTTTTAATTGTAAAACTCATGATAGTAATCTGTTGTTAGATTTTTCCATACATTTCAAATGTTTCGACTATATCTTGATCTTGATCTCACTTTTTGATGCGACTCTTATATACCTAAAATTAGGGGCAAAATCTTTTGTATTTATTTTATCAAGTATTATATTAATTTTTTAAATTTTTATAAGAAAATACTTTAAATATATGTATTATCGCGTATATTATTTATGTTCACATAATTTAACAAATCCTTTCCAAAATCTCTTTTAAATCATTTTCATTGAAAAAAAATTGTACTTTGAAAGTGCCATCATGAACCATGAAGGAAATATTAATATTAGTAGCTTTAAATTTAGATTTATTCTTCGTTTTTAAAAGAAATTTCCTCACATCAAATCCACTTTCAACCAAGCAATTTCAATAGCATGAATTTTAAAATAGGAAATAAGTCACAAAGAAACATTAAAAAAATAAGAAAAATACTTATATACTGAGCGCATCTATCACAGAGATGGCAGTCAGCGATGAATTGCCGATGCTGAAACATTGTTAATCCATTATCTTAGAAAATCTATGAAGATAATAAAAAAAATTTGAAGCCATTCCCAGCCGATTTCAAGAATAAACATAAAACATATCCAAGGGATTTCAGAAATAAGACTCTTCTAACAAAGAATTAAGCTTAATAAGATGCAATATCTAAAAAAAGAATTGTTAACCATGAAGAAGAAGTAAATTGGAGCAATTTTCCTGAAGTAATATTCTGCTCTTCATGCGGTTGCAAGGCAACAGCACTTGGGAATCTTTAAATTAAAAGAGGATGACAATTCTAAGAAAAAATATCATTCGAATCATAAAAAAATAGGATACTATAGTCGACCCATTTATAAAATAGAAAAGCTCAAGGAAGCAAATCTAATTTTTTTCAAAAGCAAATAAGATGGCATTAGCCGTTTTGTTCTTCTGAAATAGAACCATGCCATGCGCGGCGCAGAAAATAAGGAAAGCAGAAAATGGCGAAAAGATGCTGAATATTCGAAGCGCAACATGCAAGAAGCTAGCAGATAGAGGGGGGAGAGAAAGTAGTAGGCTTCTTTACCTTCGGAGGTTCCAGTTTCAAAGAATAGGAAGAAGAAGCTTTCCTGGAAAACTTGAAATCGGGTGACTGCCGGCAGAGAGAGAAAAGAGAGGGGGAGGGAGAAGAGAAAGAAGAAGGGCCAGTTGAAGCAGGTTAGTTAAAAAATGCCAAGTAAAGAATTTCTAAAGTCTGAATTCTAAACATACTAACATATATCAATAATCATATTTCCTGACCTCTATTAATAAATGGAAATTTCTCAAAAGATATTGTAAGAATCCATTTTCTAAGTAAGAATAAAAGAAAAATGCAGGTCCAAAGTGTTTGAAATAACAAACTTGCTTATGATCTTTCAAATATTATACTCTCAAAAAGTAATTAAAATGATTAAAAAAATAATAGTGTAAAAAGCCATTCTTTAAAAACTGAAACATTTTTAAAATTTAAAAACCCGAACATTTCAAACGTTGCTTTGTTTATCGACTTCAAAATAATATTATTATTGAAGTTTCGAAGCAGCTAAATTTAAAAAGTACATGAAGAGAAAATCCCATTAAACTTGGTGGATTAATTATTTTTCCAATAATTGCGATATAGTGTTCATAATTTATTTCAACAAATCTAAACTTATAAAAATACAGTTTAGTTTTGTGAAGTCTAATGAAACAAAACTTGATTTTTAAAAAGAATAAAAGTAGCTCTTCCTTTAAAAATTGCGTATTTGTTGAAGCATATTTATTATAATGGTTCTGAACACTGTGTGAAAGGGTGAAATGTGCATTTCAAAATTTCATACAGTAAGAAATGCATTTTTCAATATTTAAACTGTCAAAATCCATAAATATTTTTAAAATACATTTTTATTTTAATGCAAAAGAGAAGGCAAGAGTTCCGAAATTCCTAGAAACAAATACTAATGTAAATGACAAAGAAACAGGCTTTCTGATGATCTGAGGGTTTCTCTACTCAACCTAATAGGATCTAGCTGACTTGTTTGTTGTTTTGGTATACAACGAATGAACAAGGTTCTTCGTTCCAAATGATATTTTAAATCAAATCTCTGAATTATTAATATATTCCTTTGCTTTCTTAATAAATCCATTCTCTTTATACCTCAGTGGAATTGTGTTCAATTCAGATAAGAAAATATCAGCACACTCTTGGAAAGAACTTTATTTAAGTGAGAAATCAACAAGTTGTTGTTGTTGTTACTTATAGCACTTGCCTTTGGACTAGCGCGCTGACACCCTTCAGCGATTTTAAACCGAATGAGGGTCTGCTGTTTTTGAAGAAATGACCACCTTGGGCCAAGAGTATGACTTAGCTACACACCCATCACATTCGCTTGCACAGCCCTTTTTTACAGGGGGGGGGGACATTAATATACCTCACTGATAGTACACGGAAGAACAAATCATACCCTAACCCAAATAGGGCGCCCAGAACACGAGGAAGACGCGCTACTTCTGTGCCAGGACGCTGGCCTAGTCAACAAGTAATTAGCTCGACTGAAAATTAGCATTAGTCATTAAATGATAACATTAAATATTGTTGTCATATTTATGAGAGTGGCAAAGTCGAAAGAAAAACTAGTTAATATGTCATCTCTCATAACAGAAGAAACAGCACATATCAATGGATGGTTAGCATGCAATATATACTGCTCATAATATCCACAGTCCATTGATTTGAGCCAGTCATTCACGATCATGCTACACCAATGGAATGATGGCATCCATTTTATTCCATTCTTTTCTGCATTTGCTTAGTAGTCATTCATTCCATTCTTTCGTTCATCCAAATAAGTGGACATAAATAAGCATTCTATTCCAGCTTCGGCCCAACTCTCGGCTTATTTCGTCTTAGAGTTCTTTTGCTCCTCTTTTACACATTTCAATCATCTTTGCTTTTCAGACTCATCAGTAAGCGCGTCTGTTACGAATACCTCAACAGATTTTCATAGCGCTTAATTTCCTAACAGTCTATTTGGAGTAAGAAGAAATGAACACTGAATCGATATCTATCCTTGTAGTTCACGCTATGACAATTCTGAATGTTTTTCAATTCCTTCTATTATCTCACTATCCCCCCTCTCTCTATATATATTTTGTTCAAATTTTTAATCGTTGATAAAATATTTTTTATTCATCCAATCAAGTTCAACTAAATTTTGTTAAGCTTGTAGACCCAACCCTACAAGACGTTAATACAGTTTTTCAAATATTAATTCATTAGTTTTTGTATTAATTAATTAGAAACTAATTTTATGGCCAAAAATCTTCATTTAACTGCCGCCAAATAAGTAATGAATTCAGTTTGTTTTTTTCTCCACGCCAATGAGGTTAGGCTTAAGATGTCTTCGGCCGATTATTTCCAACGAAAGCAGAACAAAAAAACAACAATTGAAATTATTTAATAAAAAGTAACTAAAATAAAAATTTTCTTTGTTAATCTAAGTAGGAATTGATTTTAAAAATTTGTTTTTTATATTACTTGTTTTTGCTTTGATGATAGAATTTAGAATGACACATCTCCATTGGCGTGATATGAAGTAATCCTTGACAATTCCCTTAATGGAATTGATATATTTAAACAACATATTATTATGAAATTATATATTTTTTTTCTAAGACTTGATCATTTTAGCGGTATATCGACAATATGTATTCTCAATTCTACCATTCTAAATTGCATAATTTTGCATCACCTGCATATTTCTTTTTAGAGTCAAAAAGCCCTATTACAGGTTGGGTTGTCCATTTTCTTTTAAAGGCAAAAACGAAAGGTGGGGACAAAAAAAAACGATGACCGATACTAATACAAAATACTAGCAAACAAATAATACAAGAAACAAAGCAGTCATAAAAAAGAGTAAAAAATAAAATCATGTGATTGACAAGATATTAAATGGAATAAATTTGCGTTCTGGATTTGGAAATTCATTCAAAAGATTCTTTGTTCGGTGAAATTTCTTGACAAGAAGATTTGTCTCATCACACATGAAGCGTATTAGTATGGTTCTATATAAATTATTTGTGAAGACATTTTTTAAATCGTTACAGCGTGTTTTCTATTGTAGTGCTAAAAACTGTTAATGAGCATTTTGTAGCATAGGGTATTAATTCGGCTTCTTTTCACCACAATAGAGCATACCATTTGTTCTAAACGCAAAGTTTATTTCAGATATAAATTATGATTATCATAAGTTATCTTTAACCGTATTGAGAAAATGTAAACAGTGACGAATTTTTTTTATTTGAAAAAATGCCATAAAATTATTTAAAGATCCTTTCCCAACCTATTGTAATAGATCTGCCGTTGGCTTAACTCAATGATATGAGTCAAATAGATTTTAACCACTTAACCCGTTTTATTTTATTTACTATCTAATAAGATGACACCTTCTATTTTGGGAATATTTTCTTATTTTGTTTCAAATAGAAATCTATTGAATGTATGCCTTATCGATATATTCGAAGTAATTTTCATATTGAATTATAATCATTATGAATGGCTTATTTTTAGCTTACAGCTATCAAAATTCAGTAAATTGGTGCACGTATGACATACGGGTAAAACTGTTAAGCGGTTAAGATTTGTGCAAAGCACCCCCCTAAATTTTAAAATTCATGATGTAAACTAAAAATTATTCATTCTAGCAGTTTGAAGCTGTGCAATGGTTGGAGGTTATTATTCAGTTTCTCAAATTTGTTTATATTATTATTCAGCAAAATAAAATATAATCATATTATTCTATGTACAGTTATAATATTATTCAAAGGCATCAACATTTATGTTTTTCAAGAATAAAATATGAAATATTAAAATCATATTTAATTTCATCTAACAATGATGAATATGACCTAGATGTATTTCTTTCGTTTATTTGACAGAAAAATATCCAGTTTATTTAATGCTTAATATAAATGTGTTTGACTCGAAAAAAATTTAGCATCTTATTTTCAAAATATACGTCAAAAATAACCCTTCTGTCAATTTTTCACTTTAATCATACTTACTTATATGTGGAATTATTTTCGAAGCTTGTAATTATTACACCTATTATTGCCAGACACGCTTATTCTCTTTTTATTACTGTGATTAAAAAGGAAAGGCTAAAATTTCAAAAGTTAATAATAGAAGAAAATATTTTTTCACAACGAAGAACGCAAACAAATAATAATAAATAATTTATGGAATCCTGGATATTTTAATATATTTGTCCATTTATTAATTGGAATTATTTGGTAATACATCAATTACTTTCCCCAAAAAAAATTAAATGATTCATAGTTTTAAAGTATACAAAATTATTTTCCTAAAAATTGTCTTGAAATGCATTATCACGATAAAAAATTTAAAAAGGGAAAAATATCTCCAATTAGAGCAAAAATTTATTTGAAAACTGCAATTAATTACACTGTAGAAACAAATTTTGTTTACTTTTTGGTAGTCAGACTTAGCTGAGAAGCTTATCATTAATAATTATGAAGGTGCTTAGACAATTAAAATATTTTGAGGATTTCAAGATTTATAAGAAGAATTTTTGTCATAAAAGTTGTATTAAATTTTACACCATCTGCAAGAAAAGTCTTGTTGAAAATTCTTATTGTAATAAGGAATAGTTTTGTTTTGTTACACTTTTCCTTCTCAGTGCTTATATATGAAGCAGAAAAGATTATTTTTGCAACATACTTATTGCTATAAATATAAAATGTTACTATAAAGTAAGATTTATATAAAAGATTAGCAAAATGGTCACCATCAATCGAAGTGGAAAGAAAATTAATCACCTTACAGCTGTCTACATTAAAAAAATTAAGTTAAAGATTATTGTTGCGTTAACTTATTGTAAAAATAAGATTATTATTATTATCCTTCAATTATCTACTTAATATGTAATATGTGAACTTATTATAATACAAAAGCAGAATGAATATAAAGATTTTTAAATTCTCGCGATTAAATCAGGTAGTATTTAAAAGATGTTTTATATATATCATTTTGCCTATGCTTTTCAGAGATTAAAAATTGGTCAGCGAATTCAGAATTCCAAATTTATAAGCAGCACGTCAAAAATAAAAAAAATCATGTGGAAACTTAACTGTTGACATATTTATGAATTTCACCTTTCTAAAATGATACTTAATGTCCGTAAAAATTCAATAATTCAGTTTGGTCATTGATTTAATTTCTTTCCCATTATAAGATCACAGCGAAAAATCAAATTTAATATTCATCACATCTTTATTCATCTATATTATTCACCACATTATTAGCATTAAAATTTATATGCTACATTAAAATACATATTCTTGCATTTTTTTCCTTGATTGAACAGTGAGTTTTTGCCTAAAACTATCGAATACAGTCTAAAATTACTGAAATGATTTAAAGGATAAATTAAAACTTCATTCAAAACGCATTCTAAAAATTTTAAAATAAAAAAAATGCTTCGTTAAATGGAAAGTTCAAGAACATTTGAGTAAACAGTAGAAATTAAATGATTGATACTTTTCTCAAAGCTTTTTACAATTTTGTGAAAAATGTTTAATTAATAATGCTTAGATAAGGATATGTATCTAATATGTTCCATCTGGTTTTTATTATATGTACTAAAGATGATGTACTGATTTATATAATTTAAAATGGGAATAATAAATTAAGATCTCTTTTTGAAAACTATGTGTGGTGCCATTTTTATACATCACCCCAAGCGTTTATTTTCGAAAGACATAAAATTTTGGAAATTGGCTAGAACTTTTCGTCTAAGCTTTTAGATATTCTAATTAAAGAGTGCTGAATACAATAAAAATAAACTAATATATAACATTTCTTTCGTCTATGAAAATTGTTAGAAATCAGATACAGCCAACTAGAATAACTTTTAACCAGATTAACTTTTACTACTTTAAAACGAATTCCATATTAGCTTCTAATTAATATTATTAGAGCCAGAAAAAATCGGCTGTGCTTACAGTGATGTATACAGTTTAAATTACCATTTATTTATACATCACTGTATGCAGATTATTTATCTCCTCTTCCTGTACAAAAAATATGATTATGCATTATAATGAGGGTACCGAAGTTTCATTTCGGTAGAAATATATCAATGGATTAAATTATTCTCAATACTGTTTTATTCTTGTTAATTTTTTTGCTCAAATATTTGTATGGTGGACTATTGTTCCCTACCTCTTCTCATAGGTATTTGAGTTTTTGAGAATTTTAATTTCAAGCAAAATTTCATGATATTATTGAAACTTTCTAGTCACTTTATATCTCTCTTCAGGAATATAAAATTATTTTTTCAAAGTGTCATTGTACTCATGATATATACTGACATAGTGTTTCAAGATACCTAAGAGCTTATCGATATTTCATAGAAATCTTTGAAAGGATTTCAACACTTTCATGTGTATAACATCTATAAAGTGACAGTGGGAAAACTCCCACCACCCCACACTCTGTAGCTCTGAATAATATTTCTGTGACTTTCCCTCCGATTCATGAAGGGATGTCATTTGTGCTCTGAGAATTCAAAGAGTGTTATAAGAAAAGGGGGCAGAGAACTTACGCAACAGTCCCGAAACTGTTTGGCGTCGACCGGCGAAGTGAAGTTTAGACCCCAGGTATCTCCCGTCGTCGGATCCTTCCAGTACACGAAGCATTCCGAGGCCTGCCCGAGGCGCGTACCTGCGAACAGGAAGACACAATCAGTGACTTGTCAAACACGAATCAGATGTCATCACTTAACTTCTGCGCTGTAAAATATCAGATAAAATGGAAATAGAAATTCAATGAATTTCAGTGGATTGTGAAAAAGAAAGTTACATCCCCGGTGAATTTTATAATTCAAAGCAAAGAAAAACATTTTATTTATGCATCAGAAAATGTTCAAAGGTAAAATTTACATGGTATTTTTAACATACAAATTATATGCATAATCTAGATAACTAAAACAGGGTGAATATGAGATACACTAACTTGAAATATCAGATATTGTTGGCTTTAATAAACTTTTACTTTAAATACTAAAAGAGATTATTAATGTTGCATTTCATTTTTCACGAAATAAACAGAAAGATTTCAGTTTTCTGATCGAATCACAATACAATAACATTGAAGTACGGGGTGAGTAAAGTCAAAGAAATGCGCGTAAATCGGTTTACGAGCATTTCATAAATATATTTATTTCGGCATCAATAAATTTGAAGTGAGAACTAAATAGACAGCTGCTTGTTAAAAAACACTCATATAATAAGATGTGCAGTTTTCAAACATATGAATATATTTTTAAAAATATTGCAAAAAAATTAATTATGTCGATATCTTTGAATTTTAAAAATACATTAAACTTTTTACTGTCTTTTTTTAGCATGTCTATTTTCTCAGTAATAAAAATTAATACAGATTTTTTTTAATCCTTATTTTGCAGTAGGATACAATTTTGTTAGATTGTATTGTTTCAGAAGTTTCTTATCATTTTTCTACTTTCTATCAAGATTGCTTATTACTATTTTTTAAATACCTGGATTTAAGATATTATGTATCTAGAAAAATTTTACTTGTTTCTTTTTATAAGAGAATTGACTTTCAGCTCCTGTAACAGTAGTACAAGCTTTTGAAAACACTTGCTAAGTTTTTAATGTATGACTGATTAAAATAATCAATTTTTGCTCTAGTGCTCGATCCATCTTTAATGAAATGTGGATTTTTTTTTACTTCTGTTGTTTATTTTTATTTCAGAATTTCACGTTTATGTTCTTTCTAACTTTCAAGATGAAGCAAAAAGTCCGGAGCTACTTGATAATGAGCTTCCTTAAGTCGAGATATTATTCTATTTACAAGACGGGAACGTGCCTGTTCAGATTTTGGCGAACTATTCACACGAACTTCCTCTTTGATGTTAACTGAATAGAACAGAGAAGGAAAAAACTGAGCCAGTTTAAATTCACAAGACACATGTGAAATGCGATGTGAAAACTGAATTTTAAATGCACTGTCCATCCTGTCACAAGAAAAAGAATGACACCCAACAACATAGGGCACGGCAATGTATAATTAAATATTAAATGACATGTAATGTCATTTTCTGTGACATTCTGTGAATGGATTGATTCGATTTGATTTTTATAACAATAAGAAAATTCATTGTTTAGGAAACTGATATTTGATTTGATGTCATAGATAAGTCCTGCTATATTAAGTTTCGATGCCTGTAGTAAAATCAAAATAGAAAAAAAATACCATCTAAATCTGAGGTAAGAAAAAGTTTAAATAATAATTTTCAAGTTAACATATGCATTAATTTATTGAACTGATGATATTTAAATGATTTTTGAACTATGATGCATTATTTGATAAGTAGCAAATTCATTTCACAAGTTCATGATTTATTGAACTTTAAGATGACATATCTTTTTTTTCTAATATCACATAGAAAAGAATAAACGCCATTGGATATTATAATTAATAAGAAGTATTTATTTTCTTTTATCATGCATTTAGTTATGTATAAAGTACTTGAGGTTGAAAACATCGGTGGAAGATGATATTTAAGTGTTCAGTTTTTTTTAGAAAATGTCATGCATTTTATTTAAAAATTTCAGTTTTTATAAGAAAAATAACATCTTTTCTAAGGGTATCCACATAAACTTTAACATTTATATGATTTTTTTAAAATATGAATTTCTAAGGGAAAAAATAAAATTGTTTCTGAAGATACCCATACGAACTTTTAATATTAAAGTTTGATGTAGGATTAAAAAAATGATATTGGTTGTAATGGCATCTGTATCGAACTTATCAAAATAAAGTCAGAAAATTAAAAAAAATACTTTAAATAAATGAAAATTTTTATTCTTATTTCTGAGTAATCTTTATACATCAACATAAAAATTGGTATTCGATGCAACTGTAGAGCAAATTTTAATTTTGTTTGCATCATGCAATAAAAATGCGAAATAAAAACAAATTAAAACATTAGATAATAAAAGGAAAGTCTGAAGGAGTAAGTTTTATTTTTTATGAAAAAACATGCCCATGTATGGGAAACCGATAAATATTATTCCATTAAACATTTTCTTTTCACTCATTTATTCCTGTTCTACCAGTAAAACACTTATAGCAATCCTCCAGGATGTTGAACTTCATTTCAAACAAGGGAATCTAGATTCAGGAACCCATCTGCAATTCCTGCCGTATAATCTAGAGAATTAGATCTAGTTAATTACTCATTCACTCGAAATTCAACAAAGCACTCTGATGCAAATGGAAAAATCTCTAAGAGAACTTTAATTTTGGACGATCTTTTTACCGAAACTTTTTTCCCCTCGGCAAACAGTTTTTAAAATTTACTTTTTCTTCTTCTCGACGTTCTCCCCGGAGAATGCATCTGATTTTCCATTCATATATTCCTCTTGTAGGAAAAGGTCGAAATCATGAATTAAACACGAGGATTCCGTGTTCCGGGGGGAAGTGTCTACAATAATGTCTTCCAACTGAAATGAAATGGAAAATTGGCATCGCGATCTGCATAAGGACACCATCATTTCGTTAAGGCACGCAGGGAATTTCTTTAGCCAGAAAAACCCTCTGAGATGTTGCTAATTTTTAATTCATAGCCGAAGAATATTACCAATTTAGGCAGATGGAAAACTTTGAAAGTAGCTTCTATTACTTAATTTTTGTTTTTCAAATACATATTTTTTTTAAAAAAATTACATTTGAAATATATGTGAATACATGAAAGTTCTATATCAAGCTGACGATATGTAAAGAGAAATACTATTATGGATTTCCCAGTTTCTTGTACCTCACGATTTCATTTGAAGTAAGCTGCTTCTAAGTCATTTAAAGCTTAAATATTAGCTTGATCAAACTTACAGTTAGCTGCATGTGCATATTCATGTTTGAGGTATGCAACTATATTGAAAAAAGATGGGAAATATAGTTATTTTTTATATTGAATATTTATACAGTAGTAACTGAAAGCATGCATACGCACATAACTTATTTGTATTATGAGGAAATATGAATTTTAAGAAATATTTTTCTTAGAATGCCGTTATTAAGTAGTCCATTATTGAGCGATAAAGAGTAGAATTTACAGTGCTTCTGATTCTTTTGTGGAATCTACTTGAATACACTCCAATTATTTAATGAATCAAAATATGCTTTACTGTACCATATATATATATACAACAAAAGCAATATAAATGTGAACTTTGGCGAAGGATATTTTTTTATAATTAAAGCGTGGTTTCGGATTATAGAGTAAAACCCATGAGTGAATAAGAATAGCAGATTTTTTTCAAAATCATATGGAAACCGTTGCAGTTGGTAGACTTTCCATAAAATAAACGTTTAAAAAATCACAAATTTCAAATTTTCTCTTTTGCACTATTGTTTATACTTATTTCCATGGGAGTTTTTGAGTCCCAAATAAATTTTAAATGCGTGATATCCTTCTCCCTGTGATTAGCCAAATGGATTGAACTTTGGTATTTACAGAGGACACGTTTACAAACGCCTTAGCGTCTTTGATTTTCAGTTCATATCATGCTTTTATGGAGAATTTTGTTTGTATTGGAATACAGTAATGTTACCAAATAAATTACAGTTTCACTTTGTAATAAATTATATTGAGGGAAAGACTCAAACTTAGTGTACCTTTTAATACATCGTATAACATATAAAACTTTAAATAGGAATACTCTCCGATTTTACAATTTCTTATCTATTAGACAAATAAGTTAACAAAGTTTAGAAACGTTTTGAAATAATACTTAAAAATATTTTTTTTTTCAAATACTATGCACAATGACTAAAATATCTCTATTCTGAAATAAATATCCATATTCTTGGAAGCATAACATTGTACTCTTGAGAATTCTAAACAGTGAAATTTCAGATAAAACTGAACGTAATAAACATAATTAAACTCAAATTATTTTGTTGCACAATTAAATTTTATAGGGGTAGAAAAAAATATCTTTATATTGTTAAACCACCATGACAAATTTAAGTAAGAGGTAGATTGTATTTCTTTTATAAATATTAGTTAAACAATTATGTCTATGCCCTCTGTCTGAAAAGTCTAGATGCTTTATTTTCAGCATTCAACTTTTCTTTGTTGCTTTTTTTTATGATTCAAATTCTTTAAATATATTCCTAATCAGAAGTCAGTCCTCTTATAAAAAGAGAAATATTTTGGAGACTAATAGATCCATTTGGTTATGCCACCAGTAGGGTGGTTTGGCTCTATGTTTGGTAAAACAGTAATATTCTTGTAGAACAATATGGCTGCCATTCGCTCTTTGAAATAGAGGAGACGCTCATTCATAAAGATTATAATGAATAAATATTGATTAATATTCGTTGAGTGTGGATATACACTAATTTTGATAGTAAAAATACTGAATAAAGATGCATATATCTGTCCACTAGACAGAAACAATAAGGAAAAAATGTCCGTAAAAACAAACATATTTCTCTAGTCAGAGTTTTGATGTTATTGGGATAATTTCACCAATTTCTCCTTTAAGCACAAAAAGCATCAATACATCCCTGTTGGTTATTGCTTGTTGTATTATGTAACATGGCATCATGACTGCATAACGTAATTTTCCGAAATCATGAAATAAAAGGACAATTTAGAATGGAGTTATTATGGGCTAAATAAAGACAAAACTTTGGGAATTAATTACAATTGAAATTAGAGTATTACACACACACACATACACAAGGTATTCTGTTAATGGACCGATAACCGTAGAGGGTTGTTAATAGATATAAACAAAACAATGGAGAAGAGAAATTGCAATGTCAAAAGGGTGAAAATCGCAAAACAGGCGCGCAAGGCTTCGATGTCGTGCTAGAGGGATAAAAAAAATGCAATAGTAAGCACAAAAAGATTTATTTATCTAATTAATGCAAGAGATAAGTCGAAACATTAAAATAACGACCGTTGGCTTCCTTGTATAGTCTACAACGTTGTAAAAATTGTTTCCGGGTGCTCTTGAAAATACCATGTTTGGTGTTTGCCGCAGCAACAACAATCCGAATGGTTTGACCATCCACTGTATTCTTAGGTACATCATAAACAAACGATCTAAGGGGACTCCATTTGTAAAAGGGACACCAATTGATATCTGGAGAACATGAAGAAAAAGCATCAAATCCCACGCAAGTAGTCTACCTCTTTGGTTATGTACCATCGTGGTGATTATGCAACTTTCGAGAAAAGCATGCAGGAGCCTCATTACACACGAACCACATGTCTTGCTGTTTCTCGGCCAGCAACTGTGCAGGATTTCCGGGAGGACATCTTGCTGGAAAACAAGTAGTATTACTTCATGAAATAAGCATAGCCCTAAGAGATAAGATTCCTATCAACACGTTGACATTAAACCTCTAATGAGATTTCTACGATAGACTGGCATGGGCATTATTCATTGCCCACATATGTGCATTATGCAAATCTTTTAAGGAGTCGTATTTTTCGAGATTTTCAGTCTCTCAACGTGGTTTGTTGACCCCACCTTCCCCCGCGATGAAACGTGGTGAGTTGCTCGTGATAGCCAGTGGCAGACCTTGAAGTTTGCGCGCCTGTATACAAGCAGGCAGGTATCTACATCACTGTTTACACCTATCTGTTTGTGCGCCTCTGAATAAAGACAAATTGAAACTATGGAATTTGTTGCTATAAAATATACTTAAATACTTTTATTGATATATGAAAATTGGTAAAAATATTATCTAAAAAATTTGATTTTTTTGGAATGATAATTATTTTAATTAAAAATATTGCATAAGCATTTTTTATGCGATAATATGCGTTAAAGTTATTGAGGAGAAACCTTAAAATTATAATTATTTTTAATTAATTGAAATTAGTCTTTTCAATTAAAATTTATTAAATAATTAAGTAAGTAAATTGGGTTTCAAAATTTATAAGCTTTAGATTCAATAGTTTGTCTTGCGTAATTTTTTGAAAAATTTTTACATCTTGCTGACCGCCTGAAGATTTATTTATTTATTTGTTCTTCGAAATATAAAAATAACATTGTATAAATAAGTCTAGATCAAAATACATGGATAATATTTATACCTAATAATAAATTCGTAATTAAGTAGACTGAATGCATACTATATTTTTCGTCTGGAATTTTACAATTGATAAAAAAATGACTTGAAGATTAAGAAAAATGCAATATATTTTTAATTTTAAAATGCGGTGAATTGGAACTATTTAAAGGTTACTACACCATTTTTCATTCCTTCAACCATCTATTGCTGCTATGATGTCGTTGTTGTTATTAATGGCACTTGCCATGGACAAGCTCGCTGATGCATCAGCGATTTTAAGTCGAAATAAGCGTCTCTTGTTTTATAGCAGCACCAACTAGGACCAAGAGTACGACTTAGCTAATCACTCATGACATTCGCTTGCACAGCCCCTTTTCACAGGGGAGCACATTCATACACCTCACACAACACCGCTTCATGCCCCTGCAACTATAACCACCTGGTTATTTAAATAGTGAAATGGGCATGAAGTGGAAGATATAATGAAAGTAACTGTTGTTAGACGTCACACAATTATCAGTTAGAATTTCATAATAATAGGGGATTTTAATTTTGAATTAAAGAAAGCTGGAGGCAGTGAGCTGTTTGGAATTTAAATGGAAAGTGGCTTTGTCTAATTAAGCTAGCTATTATATTCGTTTGAAATTACAAATTTCTGAGAAATATTGTAAAAATACAAAAGAAAAATTTAGGGACGAGGACAGAAAAAATAATAAAAAAGAAAAACACAAAAATAAAAAAATGGTATGTACAAACACAAAAATAACAGAAAAAAGGTATGGATTTATAGAGCTACTCTTCTAGATAAAGAACAACAACAACCCAGTCTTAAGGGGGACTGGAACCCAGGATGCTCAGAACACGAGGAAGACAATCTACCTCTGTACCAGGAAGCCGACATTGCTGATATATCGAAGATTATCACAAACTAAGATTGTCTTTCTTAATGTCAGTGTTATAAATAAGCATGGCAATCTTTATGGCTTGCAAAGTATTAGTAAATCATGTCATGCGACATGAATGACAAGGGAAATATAATTAAAAACATCAGCATACTTAATGATATATCATTTAAACTACAGATAAAAAATGTAGGTTTAATTACTTTTTACATAAGTTAAATGCTTAATAAAAATGAATTTTTCAAAATTTTAACTAGGCTTTTAATTAAAAATCAATGCAATTTTAATATTTTTCTTAACAATTCGTTTAACTTCGAAATATATTGTCAAATAAAAATCATTTACAATTTCCCAGATTAGCGTAACAGTGATATCAGTTTTATAACGTATAATTTTTTCAATTTTGATACTTTTTTTAAAGTATAAATATTATTAATTTTTTTTTTATTAAATTTAACTTTTATATATCTTTGGGATGATATTAAATACAGTTTTTAAGAAAATCACATAACCCAGACTAAGTCTGTGACTTAGCATATAACTTTTAAAAAAATATTATAAGGACAGTTGAATGACGCCTAAGTATTAAAGTTCTAAAATACTTCTTCAGCAACTATTTCTGAACATTCAAACTTCTCAAAGTATGCAGTCATTTAATCCAATAATTTTTCACCTTAAAATTGCCCAATTCTCTTTCATGCCGACCGACAAATTCAACTGATTTTGAGAACTAATCACGCTTCGTGGAACTTTAAAACAAATTAACAGCGACTCTAAAATTGTTTGTTTGAAGCATCTGCCCCTTAGTTTTTCCGAGTGTCCGGTACCTGTTATCGCAGGGCAAAGTGTCGTTGTTGATCCCGTCGACTTCCGGTTCCGTCTGGGGGGATGCGCCATCGATTGATTCTAAATTTAGCAACTCGGGGAAGGCGCGTTCCTCGCAAAAATCTGTACGGATGCATGCAAATCTCCAGATCCGATTTTTCCGAAATCATAAGGAAGGGGAAGAAATCGGAAATGTAATCTGTGCTTATGGAGGGAAGGACATTTTTTTTTTTACTCCTCTGTTCTCTTGAAAAGAAATACATTATGGCAAAGTATAAAAGAAAGAAAAGAATGAATGCGGCAGGGAATGTAAAAGAAGATTCAGAAAGTACTTATGACGTTTTCAGAGCCAACGGCACTTGAAATTTATACTTATTCCTTCATTTAACCTACAATGAAATATTTCCTCTTTTGCATTAGCATTTATGAATATATTAATCTATTCTAAATTGTATTTAGTTTAACTATAAAATGTGGAGAACAAAAAGTCGGATTAATAAAAAAGGCTCGTATTCTTAAAAACATATTAGAGGCATATTACATCAACGACAGCAAAATATAGACATATTGCTATTGAAATGTGGATAACAGTATAATAATATTTCAGCTGCAATAGAGATCTCATTGTGTAAAGAATTTGAAGAAATATCAGAGAAAAAATTCCTTAAAACGAAATCATTACGAAAGGAATTTCCCTTTACTTCGATAACATCTGAAATGACACTGAATGGGATTTGACTGTTTTATTGAAGGACACCTGCTTTTGCAATTTGTAATGTGTTTTTGTTTTTTTTGTAATTTTAAAATATTAAGTAAACAGAAATAAATAAACATTAATCATTAAAGAAACTTCCGTCCGAGTTATTTATGAGTCAAATTTTAAATCTTCTCGAGTTCAATGAAATTATTTATATTATAAATATAGTATGATTCTATAAAAATAAACGGATTCTATTTATAAACATATATTATAAATAGAATCAATTCATATTGTTTCATATTCAAAGGACATACGTCACTTCTTATATCCATATGTAGAGGTTAACTTTTTTCATATATTGCAATAAGTTATGCGAGTATATATCAACACAATCACTCAAAAATCGAAAGAAACATGGACGAAATTTCCTATGTAAACATCAAAATTTGATTTATTCCCTACCATGATTAAACCTTTTATTCATCTGAAAATTGTTAATATGATTCATTGGGTCAGATCAATTTACGGAATATAATCTCGTTTCTCCTCACTACATGAAAACACTACCCACAAAACGTATTATATCGTATTGGTGAAGGGGAGAAAATTCTGCTTTTTTTATAATTTTATTATAGTTTTCAAATTATCCCACACTCATGTCCATAAATTATGGATAATTCAGAGCCACACAGAAATCAAACTTTTATATATACCAACCGGAAAATGATCACACACATCTTCAAAAATCATATGCAGATTGCAAGAAGCCACCAGACGACACCGATAGTACGTCACAATGACGAGAGTGTAAGGGAGAGATGTATAAGGAATACAGGCAATGAAGTAAAATTGTTCTCAAACGCTTTATAAGCCTTTCAGCTCACTAACTGCATACTTATCACACAAAGAACTCATTTGGAGATTTTTACGTGATAGTCTTATTGACCGTCTAGAATGTAAGCGTACCCAGCTGGAAGTATCCGAGCAATTAGAATTGCCCAGAGTGTCATCTCCGGGCTTTGACAATGATGGCAAGATGATAATAATGATAGAAGACGTTACAGCACAGATCACTTCTGAGTTCAAAGCCTAATGTGATACCGAAAGTGGCACTTACTACCAAAAGAAACAGAAGTTGCCCTGTATCAGCTCTCTTCAGCCATTGATAAAACAGCCAGCCAACAGGCGCTTAGGGCAGATTGGTCTTTATTCTCATAGGCCTGTCAGATGTGTTTGACTTACCACAACTCACTGTCGTTTGCTGTTAACCTGGAGTAGAGGGAATGCATTGTGGACACCGAAACAGTAGGCGCGTTTGATGTTTCCCGACGAGTCTAGGTTAAGCTTGCAGTCTGATTCTCATCCAACTTTCATATGAAGAGAGCTAGGTACCCGTTACTAACAAGATAACATCAATGAAAGACACCGTTACGGTGGGGCAGGATGGCTCGTTTGGGGATGAATTATTCTGGGTTCCAGAACTGATCAGCAGGTTCAAATTGGAATCATGACAACCCAAATTTATCAGGACATCTTCCTGGAACAACATGTACTTTTGTTTCGGGGCGTAGAATTCGTGTTTATGGATGACAACAGCCATCCTCACCTCGCAAACATCGTAAATGAATGCCTTCGATAGGAGGATATCCTCTATATGGACTGTCAAGATTTCTCACTGGACTTGAATCAATTTGAGCATGTGTGGGAAATGCTTTGCAGACTAGTTGTACCCAGTCAACCACTCCTATATGTCTGTTGGAAATTCGAAGAGCATTTTTTGATGATTGATGTAATATTCCTCAAGATCAGATAGATAATTTAATATTCAGCATGCCTAGGCGTTGTATGAACTGCATTGCAGCGTCTGGCTGATATACTATGCATTAAACATCCTACCATCCATGTAATATTAAATTTTGTAAATAGATTTTTTTTTTTTTGTAATTTGCTCCAGGGAGCAAAAAATCGCAATTTTTATTAATGATATCAAACATATAGCATCTTTTTTGCTTTCTACCTTTTGTTTTATAATTAGGTTTCATAAATAAATCACATTTGTTTTGCCTGTTTCTATTTTTTCCCCCTGAAATTGAATTATCCTTAATTATGGACATGAATGTAGAAAAACAGATATTAATGATTTATTATTGCTGTTTTGAAAGTAAAGAAAGGCGTTTTTGAATATTAACAGAGGATTAAGCTAGAAACGTTAGAAATTGGGTTTTTTTTCAGAATTTTAATCAGATAAGTTACTTTACAATGATCGAAAATAACATCCTTACAACTTTGTATTAAGTTGTGATATATATTATAAATATAATCAATCATATTTCTTCATATCCAAAGAAAATATGTCACTGCAGATACCTGTACATCATTATATGTAAAGTTTAACTTTTTTCAATTGCAATATGTGTAAGGGATTTGAAAACTAAATTGTCCGGAGTGTTTTAAGTATAACACATAAGCACTAAGTTACTCAAACTTCGCAATGCATCACTCTGGACTTTATTTTGATAAGCTTATACAGAAATGACATTCGATAAAATATATGGTATATTCAATACACGGGACTTCCAATTTTATTCTATTATCGTTTATCGATAGTATAATAAACAGAAACTAAAAGGGATTTTTTAAATTAGTTCACTAAAAGATTTTATGATTCAAATTTTCTTAATATATTATCTACATATTTAAAATTGCTCAAATTTAAAATTCCCTGCTACAATAACATTTTAGGATGTTATAAATACATTCCTTATAGATAAACTTTTCGAAATGTAAATTTTGATTAGTATAATATGATTATATCAAGAGACTTTTTTTTTTGCTGATGGGTCGAATCTATATTTTGATACATTAAGCCCTATTTTTCTTCGGACGTTTATAAAAGAAATAATTATGTCGTTTTAAAAGCATCTTTAAAATTATAATCTAAATGTTATACTCGATTGTTAGTTTATTCATTATAAAACTTTAACATTACGTTATCTTCTAAAATTAATTCATTGTTTCCTTGCAAAAAGATATTGAAAAAAAAAGTTGTAAATTTAATCTGAAATTCTCATTCATTATGGTCATAGCAAAAAAATGAATAAAATCATTAAATTAAATTTTAAAAAACGAAATCATAAATTTTGTCTCACGGGCAAAAGAAATAAAGTAAATTAGTCCCTGTAATGCTGTAACAAAATATCAGCATTAGTATTAGAACTGATAGTTTGCTGAAAGAAAATTACAAATAAACGAGGTTTTTTTTACTCACTGCGTTTCTTTTCCAGTAAAGTTGATGTATCTGTTCATTGGCTAGAATTCATTTTTCATAATGGCTATCTTTGTTAGCAATAAAAATAAGTATGAACATTGGCCGATCTACCGATCAAATCATTTAATCTAGAGTTTAGCACATATATTCTATGACGGGGAGGGAGGGGGTACTTAGTAGATATTTTAAAAAAATTAATTAAAGAAAAAATTGCGCATAATTTTTATTTTTTTCTCATTATAATGTCTGACGATATTGAAATACGAAAGCATTATACTATCTCAATTTTTTTAAGTATCTTTCTTGTCCAGCACTAATTTTTTTAGCGTGTAATTTAATTTAAAATTATGTTTTTACATGATTTTTTAATATATCTTTTGCATATTTTATAGCATAATACTTTAATGTTGAAGCGAAATTCAAATCATTTTCCTTTTTGCTACTAATGATTAATTCTGACTTTTTTCCGGCATATCATCTATTAAGAAACTGTGACTTGGCCTAAGCCATGCGGAGGAAAGACGACAAGCTGCCTCAACAAAAACCCTTCAACATAAAGGCATTAACGTATATTTATACATCCCTTAATAAAAAATCGTTTTGTCTAGAAAAAAATTGTGTAGTACAGTGAACATAAACAAAATGAGATATAGCGTATATAAATTTCAACAAAATAAAAATAAATAAATAAATAAAGTGCAAATAAAATAGAAATAAAATGTCAGTAAAATCTATTGAAAATACAGATAAGAAACAGCTAAAATAAATACGAAATCAAAATGAAAAATAGCAATACATATGCAACAGAAAACAAATAATTTTGAAAATATTTAAACCTAACATAACGCATAGCATTCACATAACGTTATGATTACATAAGAAGATTAAGCTGATTTTTCCATGTTGAGTATATTTAATATCAGATAGGATTTCAATACAGATTTTTTAAACTTTGTCGCTGTTACAATCAAAATTTAACTTCTGTAAAAGATTTTAAAAGTATGTCCAATACTAAACATTTTTCTTCTTTACAAATTTTATGCAAAAATTATGTGAGTGATGTGTCTAAATATTTGAAGCTTAATAATATTTTTCTGAAGTAGCAATTAATACGAAGTCACACAAAATTAAAATTTAACCGAAATTTTCAATACCCATTAACTGCGACGAATCAAATAATCGCAAAAGTAGGCTAGGAAAATTTGAAGTTCTGCTGCAATTTTTTTAAAGCATGTAATTAAAATACTGTTGCTTGTCACTCATTACTGAACACATTTTCTCTATGCTTCATCCATAATTTAGGGGTCTGGATAAATGATTTTCAATTAACAGCAGTTTAATGAGTTTGAGTTTGATTGAGTTTACTGGCGCCAAAACCATTTCTGATTATGCAGCGCCAAGAGAGAAGTTTAATAGCTTGAAAGCAAAACAAGATTAATAGCTTATGCCAAACATAAACTTAATAAACATTGAATATTTGTAAATTATTTCTGCACATTTTTGAGTTATTAGATTATTTTTTCTCCTTTTTTCATGGAATTGAAATAATTATGACCTGAAAACTTTATTTCGTGTGTTTAGTATACCTCCTGAATAAGTAAGAAATTATTCATTACCCTAGTAGCATACCAATATTGAACAATATTTATCCATATTCACAATATTGTTTAATATTGTGGAATATTGTTTAATATCATATAATATCGCACAATATTATGCTACAGGATGTGCTACCAGGGTATTTTATAAGAAATAACTATCAAGCAAGGAGGAATTACTTTCAATGTGAATAAAAATTATGATATAAGAAACTGCTTTTTTTAAAAAAAATTAAATTTATATCATGAAGTTTATTATTTTTTTTTTGTAGAATTTAATATTGTGTAAGCAATTTTAGTTCATAGATGACAAGTAAACATCTTGTTGATATGTTTCGTTAGAAATATACTGATGTAGCAATGCGTTGTCATTTAATAATATCTTTCATATACACGTAACAAAACCCTTCTAAGTAGCAATGAAGACACAGTAAAACATTAGTAGTAAGTAATAATGTTTTTTGCTTTAATATTTTTCACTTTAAAGTATTAATATAAAAATTCTTTTGTTATTTCTTATGTGTTGAAGACAATACTATAGAGCAAAGCACAATTCTCCTTTTCTGCCCTGTGTTTTTAGAGTGCTAAGAATCGATTGTAAAAGGAGCACCTGGTTGGACGAGCTTGACGTCGAGTATCTTCTCGACCTGCGAGTTGTAAGCTGTGATGTGGAAGATACACTCGGGACTGTCCTGTATGCACGTGATGTTTACCGGCACAAGGTCCTCCGACACCTGCTGCCATCTGGCGGCTCCGGTTGAAGAGCTCACGTGGAAAACCTCCGCCCAGAGCCTATACGTCAAAAAAACGCACAGGTCAGATATCTTCTTTGCACAAAAAATAAGAAAAAAAAAACACCATGCAATTTTTTAAAAAAAGATTTCAACGTTAGAAATTTGCTCCTAAAGAAGGCAGTTCTTCTAAGAAAGAATAAAGCAGAAAGTAAGAAATGTGCAAATATGCCATTTGTGTATTGGTCATTATTGCTTATATTTAGTGCTTGATGTGACGAAATTACACTGTTCCGCCAATCTCTCCCCTCCGAAATCATATGGGTATACTTATATATACATTTTTTAAATTATCAAATGTGCAATTTACAAATAAATTAGCAGATTTTATTTCTACCATATTATAGATTAATAAATTATGTATTTTTAACATATACTATACTAAATTGGTCGAACTCAAACCTTCTAGAACAACTATATCCATTCTATATAGATTTACTAACAGAGTCATATAATCATTGAAAATTCGTGTGAGTTTTATCAAATACTTGGGACATAACTTTCAATGATATATAATCATTGATATTTCAAGGTAAGTTGGTTTAATTGAATTGAAATAGATTCCCATAAAGGATAAGGAATGAAAGAAGAATTGCTGCTTTTGTGTATATCAACCTTTCGATGCATAAATTTATGGATGTTTTCGCTAGGAATGATTCGCTCACATTAACTATTAAAAAATTAATGTCCTAAGAAATGTATAGTACAGTTTCTAACCATAAAGTGACAAATCAAGCAGACTTCATATATTGGGTTTAGGCAATAAATACTATGATAAATTTCAGAATACTTATTTAAAATTTTCTCTCTTTTTTTCAATTTTTTTCTCTGGTATGATTCCTTGCTTTCAAGCAGAATCATATGTTTTAGATATTTGCATTCAGTTGCTGTATTTATCTAAAGTAAGTTTTCATAAACAGTGAGTATCTGAGTTTGTAGATTGACTTGGTGGAACTTGAATACTATTACTTAAAGGGCAAAGGAAAAAATACAAAGTCTTTTCCTAATTACAAAACTTATTGTTATTATTATTTACAAGCTTATATCTTATTACCATGAATAAATTTGTAATAAGATCATTTAATAGCGACATAACAATAAGGGGGGATATAGATATTGGTCAAACGGGGCGTCATGAGATTGAACATTAGTGCATTTACGTCACTCTTAAATATCAATGTGATAAAGGGATGGGAGAATTTTACCACTACTTGGTTATTATTTTATTTACAGTTATTGTTATTAATGGCACTTGAAAAGGGCAAACTTTTCCGAGGCATCAGTGAGTTTTAAGCCAAAGGGAGCGTCTCTGGTTTTGAAGTAGCTCCAACTTGGGACAAGAGTATGTTTTAGCTAATCACTCATCATAGTCGTTTGCATAGCTCCATTTTACAGGTGTGGGCACATTCATACACCTTACAGATAGAACACAGAAGAACAACCATGCTCGAACCTGAAATAGAAACCCTGGATGTCCAGATCACGAGGACCTCTTGCCAGGACGCCGGCATTATTATTTAATAACCACTGGTGACAATAGGAGATGAAAAATTTTAACTTTTATTTTATTTTTTAAATTATACTTCAGACGCTACTTTACCATTGCTAAACACTAAGCAAATTTCAATGTGTGTTTCTTTGTTATTCGAAGCTTGTATAGAAGTTAGTATAATTCTCGTCACAAGTTATCCACCATTTGCTCTGTAGCAATAGATGCAGTATCTGTTGGCTTCTCGCATGATTAGTTATATAATTTAATCATCTAGAGAAGGTTTTAAAAAAATAACAGAAGCTTATTAAATGATAAAAAGCACTCCTAACTTATTCTTAATTATCAGTATCGTAACTTATGTTCTTATGGTACATTTTTTAAAAATTAAAAACTAAATTACGATAATGCCTTTGTTAGTCATAAATAAAATATGCATATACATTTAAACTGCCCTTGTGGGTAAAGTTTCGGTAATGGGTAAACTTTGATCTTGCCAAAAAATGCGTCGTATTCTTAAATGAATAATAGCATTTCATTAATTGTATTTTAATTCTGCCTCCAAACACTTAAGGACTATTTTCATAAACAATTACATGACAAGGAAAGACCATTCAAGAAAGAGTATGTACAATGATGAAAAATAACATTGCTGCTTCTTACAAACTCTTTTCAAATACAAAAAAGGTCATCTTTATAGTTTTACATCATTTTAATACTCGGTAGTTCCTCTTTGTTTAGAATTTATTGATTCCGAAATTATCAAAATTTCTAAGTATATGCGCACATGGGAGTCAATTTTTTTAATGATGTGACCTTGAAATAAGAAATGATTTTAAAATTCTAATTTAAAAAGAGTTTAAGGAGGGTTGATATAATTTAAAGAATAATGGAGCCATTTGGTTTTCACATGATACTACCGTATGTAATAATTTATACAACAGAAATTTAATGTTGAAATCCGTCGCACATTTTAAAACAGGAGAAAAGGATCAGCTGACACTGAACATATATAAGAAGTAAGTAAGAAGGCAAGAATTATCTCTCTTGTAATTTCTTCCTCTGTACACGTTGAAACTTTAATTTTTGACCTTATCCAGAAAAGGAATAAATTTCAATACTGAAATTGTGTATTTACAAATAAGAAATACCTACTGGAATAACGGTTAGGTTAGAAGAAGATATATCAACTGGAATAATGGTTAGGTTAGAAGAAGATATACCAACTGGAATA
>JAOUZG010004552.1:801295-812779 GCA_026289955.1 Argiope argentata | reverse complement strand
TTCATTCATTCATTTATTTATTGCATAATGTGTGCATGAGTAAAATAAGTAAAGTAATAATTGTAATACATGCGTATTGCTTGAACAACAACAAAAAAACTTGTTTTCACGTTCATAACATGTTTTAACATTCACGTGCTGCTTTGACCCTCGACATGATCCCTTTTCATATTTTGGCCCCTCATCCTGAAAAGGTTAACAATATATATTTTGAAAAACTTTCTCCAATTTATTGAAGCCTAACTTAGGTATGAAATTATAATTGCAACCAAAAGATCACATACCAAATTTCATATAGTTTATTCAGTGTCACAAATTTGATAAATTTCGTATTTCCATGCCCGTGAAAATACATATATGTGCCCAATTCTTTGAGATATTTAGTTTGAAATCTGATACGAATCTACGCTTAAGATTTTAAAATTATAAACATATTCAAATTTCATTCACCTAAGTTATTGAATTTTTGAACTAACGCCTTTACATTCATAGAAAAACATACATAAATAAACGGTCATCCCTTTGATGAATTTGTTATTAACTTCGATACAGATATACATTTTAGAGGTTTAACCTATGCACCTAATTTTATCCATTTGGCTTTTTACATTTTGTAGAACCAACTTGTATTCATACAGATGGGCAGTCAAATATCCCCTGAATGGATTCCATTCAAACTGTAACACCAAATTTCATCCATCTATTTCAAAGCATTTTCAAGTTATCGTGTTCACAAACAGAAATAAAAAAACATCCAAAATATTTAACTGTCTCAGAGAGATCTCGAAATATAGAGATTCTTTAAAATCTCGCATTTGAATTTTTCGGCGATTACAATATTTCCACTATATACTTCATATTCGAGAAAGTACAAATGATTTTATTGAAATCTGTTCGAGCATTAAGCATTTCGTGATTTTAAAATTGTCTTGTCTATTACCAGATTGAATTACGCATAACTTTGAGTCAACAGACTGCTGAAAGTGCACGTCATTGAAATATTTATAGACATTGATTTTTTTTATTATTATTTTTAGAATCTACATCACAAAATATACAGTTGTCATTTCTGTATTCATAGATTCAGAACGCGAAATTCTCAGTAGGTATACGAAATCAAAATGTATATATGTATATCTTGTTTATATGAAATGTTGTTTATATGTTTTGATTTGGTTTTCTACTTGCACCAAAAAAATATGCAAATTCTTAATAGTATTTTTAGAAGATGGAATATTTGAATGAACAGAAAAATTTGTAAACAAATCTGTAAGCAGAATATATATAGAGAGAGGAATGTAAATACGTTAACAACATACAGAGTTTCTATTTATTTTTTTTTGCTAAGAAATGCAATATTACATAGTTTTGCTATTATTATCACTTTTTAATTATCCCTACTAAACTGTTTTTCGTTAACTCAGGTTGCAGTGAAAGTTGCTAAGAATTGACTATTTGTTACGAAGTTTAAATAGAATTTTGAATTTTACATTTCAGATGGCAGTTTATGCTGTAAATAAATATTAGGATCAGCATTGTTATTTTTAGTTCTGTATCGATGATCATAATAACATGCAGAAAAGATGGAACTACGTAATTAATATTCGTTTATTCAAACTGAATATGAAAAGAATTATTAAAAGATATAATCATTGAAATAGATACGATGACTATCGATAACTAATTAAAAATATTTCCTATTGCACTTTCGGCTAATCACATTTCCAGGGCTTAGTTATTTTTTGAACTTTCATACTTTTAATTATTTAGAATTAAGTATCATCGATAATTTTTGTTTTCTCATTAGACCTTATTATTTGTAAATTAGCCATTTCTTATTAGTTTACACTTAATGGGATATTAAATCAAAATACTTGACCTAATTCGAGCCATTTGGAAAGGAGATAACTACCTGCCTTAATATATCAAGTAATATGAAAAAATTTTAAAATCAATTCCTACTTAGGTTCTTAGGAAATATTTTATTTTAGTTACTTTTTATTAAAGAAATTACAATTGTTGTTCTCGTGTGCCGCTTTGCAACGGAAAGAGAGGTGCGGAAATTTCTGAAGGTATGGACCCCTGAGCATTCGATGGTAGAAGTTTGACTTCTAGCTCACACACGACACAAACCGTTTTCACGGGGCGGACTGCATTCATATATTTCATTCATTCATCCATCCATATATGATAATTTAGATCTAAAACATAAAATGATCACCTCTGGCCCAGTACCCTCCGTGATATTACTCTTCAGATGGATAACTTTGTGACCACGATAGATTTAAAGCCCACTACACACACATACATACACGAGGAGTCTTCTTCTGGCGGGTTTGAACTCGAAGCCCAAGGATGCAAACCCAGCATCGTACCATCCAGGCTATCCAGGCCTAGTAATCCCAATTACCATAAATATTTGATCAAAAAATTACACTAGCATTGAATTTTCAAAGCCAATTGTGGCAAAATGCGCGATTTTTCTATACCAGTAGGAGGATTAGAAATTTGTATAATTTCCTTAGATTAGAAATTTCTAATTTCCTTTAATCTGTATTATTTTAATTCGAAAGTACTTCAAAATGAATCGAAAAAATTGACTACATAATATTGTTTAATTTTGAATGCCTCAAACATGAAAATAAACAGAATGGTTTAAAATAATCGGTCGAAAACATGTTAAGCCTAACCTCATTAGTGTGGGGAAAAAACAAACTGAATTCGTTACTTATTTGGTGGCAGGGAAATGGAGGTTTTGGCTAGAAATTTAATTTTTTATTAATTAATAAAAAATAATGAATTAATATTTGAAAAAACCGTATTAACATTAAATGTCATCCACTACAAGTTATAAAAAATTTACTTGAACTTGATTTTATGAATAAAAGTTATTTTTTTAACGATTGAAAATTTGAACAAGATATATGTATATTGGGAGAATGTGAGCTAATAGAAGGAATTGAAAAAGAAATTGCATACTTTTGCAAGTCTGTAATGTAGCTTTTCAGCCCAGTATTCCATCGTAGGAAAGATAGTTTTAGTTCATCTGATAGGATTGCAGATTTGTAATCTCCGGGTTTAATGACCCTTTGGAGACGAATTTGGCATCTTTGGCGATAAATTGGATGGTGAATCTTCCCGAGTTTTGACGATATGACCAACAAGGAGATGAGATATGCTTGTTTATTCGAGAATCTTCTCTGCTCTGCTCCGGTAATTAAAGAAGATTGACCGTCTAAATCAAAGGCAATCGTTGCTGTTGTTGTTACTTATGGCCCTTGCCATGGACAAGCTCCGCTGAAACATCAGCATATTTGAAGCCGGAGATATACGTCTCTTATTTTGCAAGTAGCGCCATCTAGGGCCAAGAGTACGACTTAGCTACACACGTCACAACTCTTTTTAGAGGGCGGACTTCATTCATGCAAATTCATTCACTCATCTGAGATCGTAATTTAGAACAAAGAACTATAATTTCTGATCCAGTACCCCCGGTGGTATTTCTCTCGACGTGGAGGACTTTGCGACCACGAACAGATTTAGCGAACGCCAGCCGCCACACACTCAGGGAGTCTTTTGACCGGTGACTTTCGAAATCGTAACCTAAGGAGTGCAAATCCAATACTCTACCAACCAGGCTATTCCGGCCCAAGGTAATCGTATAGTGTATCAACGACGAATTAATTGAACCAGTCCAGCAAAGCTGAAGCAATTAGCGAGTTGAGAATTGATATCGTATTTATAGTATGGAATCGGCGGCTGGGTAAAGCTAAAGAGAGGAGACAGTGGAGAATAGCAGACGTTTGGCAGTGCTTCATCTATAAGTACGCGGACTCCCCCCCCTCCTGCTGAGTTCTGTCTGGTCGCTAGGTGTGCTGTTGTGTTTGTTTACAAACATTTACTACTTGTGCGCTACCATTTGTTGGAAGCGTTAGTGTATATTGCTTTTGTATGTTTCGGCTATGCATTTATTGTTAGTGTCTTCTTGTTAATAAACGCCATTATTTGTTATAGTGACCTGTTGACTATGTTTCACCATACGCCCACTATAAACGAACTCGTCATTCTATTTTAGTCGGACAATTTCCTTAGCAATACATAAAAATAAACGGAGTAAGAAATAAATAACAAAGAATGAGGCATGAATAAAATTAAAAAAAATAAGAAGAAATAATTAACGTAAAGACATGAAAAGGTATAAAGCAAATGTATAGGTAAGAAATATAATACATGAAATAGTAGATAATAAAGGATTTCGAAAAATGATAAAACAAGAAGAAAATAATTTTAATTTTGAAATATACTTAGATAAAAAAAATTAAATAAATAAATAAACAAGAAAATAAAGTGAGAAAAAATGAGTAGAGAACAAGAAAAAAAGGGAGTAGAGACAAGATAAATTCTCGTCTAGTCCAAAATAGTGTGCAACAACTGAAGGAAAACTGTAATGTCGCTTTCAGAGAAGAAATGAAGAGTCAAAAGAGGAATTAATGAGGTTGATCCATTTGGTTGAGTTCGATTCTCATGGATAGGTGGGCAATTTCTTCAGCGTGCTTACGATAAACCATTTTTCTGGGTAGAATATTTTATTTTACTTTACCTGGTAGAGCATTCTCCAAGGTATGTTCAATAGGGTTTCAGATACATGTTGCTGGTATAGGAAGGAGCGGAGACAGTTGTTTTCCTAAATTTCCATGATTGATATACGTTTAATTGATATTAAAAATTTCCTTGCTGCCTTATTAATTTAACTCCAATAATTTTCCACCATCCATCGGCCTTTTGTTGTAATATCCCATCTCCTATACCATTTTGTAATTATTTTTTTAATATAGAATTTAGTGGGAGCAAAATGGTGATCAATTAGAAGTAATTTGTAGATGCTGTTTCGCCTAATTTATCCTCTGTTTGTTTCCTTTATAAACAGAGTAGGCTTTACTCCTAATACAATGATTTAAAGTTCATTAGAATTCCCTTGTATCGATGAATACTTTCTCACTGACAAACATTATGGAAAATAATATCTCGATTAAAAAAGTAAATCCTTATTTACTTAGGGACAACATGGCAAAATTTGATATACACGCAAAGGTACTAATATAATATATCTGCGTATCTATAAAAATTTTACAATATTTATTTGAAGGTCCTTATATAATATGTCTGCATATCTATCAAAATTTTACAATATGTATTAGAAGGTACTATCAAAGGTACTAATATAATATGTCTGCATATATATCAAATTTTTATAATATATATTAGAAGGTACTATCAAAGGTACCAATATAATATGCCTGCATATCTATCAAAGTTTTAAAATATATTGGAAGGTACTATCAAAGGACTAATATAATATGTCTGCATATCTATTAAACTTTTATAATATATATTAGATTGTAGAGTAATTGGACTACATCTGACATAAACTCTCTGCCCATTCTCTCTCTTATTTGGACATTAACTCTTCATAATAAAAATAATTAAAAATTCGGTTTTTGCTATTTCTCAAATTAAAAATATGAGAAGGATGGATATCTAATTGATTTGATCGAATGAATTCCATCATCCAAATCAATACTCTTCTTTAATTTGAGCATCACAGTAATTAAATTACATTATGTTTAATTCATTAGGATTAAATCCTATTTTAATTAATCCAGTTTTAATCATAATTGATTAATTATGATTAAAATAGGATTAATTAAACTACATTATTTTATATGTTTGTAACTAGTATAATATATATTTAAAGTGCGGGTAAAGCACAAAATATTTCCACGATGAAAAAAATATGCTAAACCTGTTATACTAAAATATATATTTGTTTCTGTTCTTTATATAGAGCTAGCGGAGACAACAAGATGACATTCTCTGCATTCATAATTCAACATTTTATTATTACAATAACTGAGCGTAAAATTTAACAATAAAATAAAGGAATCAATCCTAAAATATTATCACTCTGTGATCTTTTGATCTTGAGATTTGAATAATCTTATCTTTTTTCCTTACTGATTAATTGGATAAAATTTGGATATGGTTTATACTAAGAATTTGTAGATTTTTATTATAGTTTGATTGAAATCCACGCAGAAGTATTTTACCAATTCAGATATTTATTTGAATGTAAGTTCATAAAATAATTACAAAATCAAGAGAACGAGATAGATAAACTTCGACACGCAAATTTAATATCTGGAGTGCAGATATATATCAAATTCTAAACAAATCTATCAAGAAGTTGACCGTTTGTTGGGTAATATTTTCACAAGAACGTAAGTGCAATAACTCAATTAAATAAGTAAATAAATACAAATTATAAATAGGTAGATAAATAATTCACATATTTAAGATTTAAAATGCAAATTACCAAATTTGTTATTGAGTTGACCGCCGGCTATTTTTACTTTCTCTCAGAAGAAAACGCAATAACTCAAAAAATCAGTGATTTAAATAAATGAAATTTGGTATGTAATCTTGTTACAACTGATGTTGTATGTATAAATTTGGTTTAAACTGGTTGGGAAATAACGTGTTCAAAATATATATTTGATTTTCTGGTAGTTTATGTATCAACTGTTACCGGTGTACTGCAAACTTTAGTACTGCAAACGATCTAAAAAACACTTTGTCACATATTTATTGTTTCAAAAAATATATCACATTTTCTATTTATTTCATTTCATATAATCGCGTGCTCAACATGGCATTTTTCTAGGTTTTAATTGCTATTATCATACACTTATTTTTTTTTAAATCAGAGCTTTTGAAAATGGGATGGCAAAGCGTTATTGAAAGTTGAATTGTTTAGAAATGCTGGTGCAGATAATAAAATTTTTATTTTTTGCCTACGGATTTTTGTTGACGACGAAATCCTCATCTCCAAAACAACATCATGTTCTGACATATAATAATAAAATAAATAAAAAACGCCAAAAGTCAAGTTTACGTTGAGATCTATATTTCATTATTATTGTTCACTATACAAGTAATACAAAAGTAATGGATTTCTTTATAATATTATGAAGCACACAGTTTGCATGTGAGGGCCACTGAAAATAATAATCTGACTACTCCTGGTGTTCAAAGCCTAGTTTTACAAGAAGAGGAGGGGTGACACTATCATTAAAGAGGGCATAAGAAAGTTTTGAAGAAACCACACCCACTGATTAAATTTATTGTAAAAAATATTTCAAAGGAAAAAAAAACAGAAACTGATAATTTTTTATCTTGTAAAACGCCACCTAAGTACAATCTACAGCAGTGTTTCCCAACGTGGGGCCCACGCCCCACAGGGCGGGGGGGGGTGTCTCGCAGGGGGGCAATTTGAAAATGGACTTGATACACCTTTAACCCTTTCACTCCGGGCCATTTAAATGCAATGTTAGATATCGGTGTCAAAGTTTACAAAAAAACCCCTAATTTTTAAAATAATAGTTAGGGATAATTTCATTTGATGAGACCAAAATATCAACTGGCGTCGAGACAACTTCCGCGGAGATGATGACTCGGTTAAAACTTTATTTAGTATAAAAGTTGCGATGGCATGGCTTTTTGAGGAAATGGAAATCAAATACCCAAACTCAACCAAATGCACAAGAAAACTATTACGACCATTTCCATCTTCATTTTTAGCTGAATGTGGATTTCATGCTGTAAATGATTTACTGATTAAAAAAAAATCCGCTAGATATAACACAACATGGGGATTTGAGACTATAATATAACCAAATTGGAACCTAACATAAAATCTCTGTGCAGCAAGCAGCAAGCACAAGGATCTCACTAAATTAAAAACATAAATTAATATTTAAAAAATCAATATTAAAATTATTTGGAATTTGAATTTCAGTTTTTCATTATATGTTTTGAAATTTTACCTACTGTGTTCTGTTAACAATTTCGTAGATTTATTCCTATAATCCATTATTTATGTTTCTTACGTGGAAAAATCAATTTTTTGATGTTCAATATTATATATGTTACATGGGGGGGCGTGAAAACTTTAGAAAGGTTAAAGTAGGACATGGCACAAAAAAAGTTGGAAAACACTGATCTATAAGCATCAGACGATCTTATCAAATATTCCTTTCTCAAAAGAAACATGGTAAGAATGTTGATCTTAAATTATTTTTATATTTACTTTTCAGTTTTACCCAATAGTTTGGGAAAACCCTTGACTTGTTTAAAGATGTTTAATTATTGAAGATCAAAATCATTAAAAACTTCCAAGATAAAAATAAATCATAACTTCTCAAGAAAAAAAAAACAACGGAAATATATGAAAGCTAATATTAAATACAGACACTTACATTCACATTCATATACATTTATTCTCTTGTTTAGCTTCGCTTTTTAAGCATACCGAGTCACTCGATCGAAAAATTAGAATGTTTGCAAGTCAACCCATCTGTTACAAGAAACCTAACTCGAAAAGATTCTATTAAACAACTTACTTTATCAGAACAAAAGGGAAAAATAAATAAATGGAATTTTTATAACAAGGAAAATCTATTTAGATTATGTTCTTTCCTTTCGAACGCGATAGGCAGGTATCCTTACTTATAATAAGTGTTGTTCGCAAACAAAAACAAGATTACAAAAAAAAAAAGAGGAAAGAATCTTTTAGCCTTCCTAAATTTATCTCTCGAATGCATCGAAATATCCTTCCCCCAGTTTTTGAGCTTCATAATTAGTATCGATTTTAGAAAAGTCGTTTTTCTGCAACGAGAAAGGTTTCTTTTTTCTTCGTGCGAGCAATTCTTACCCCTTGGTTATTTACTCTTGTTAAAAGTCAGGGAAGAAGAAAAAGAGCGATGATAGGAGGGGAAAAAGAGAAGCAACTCCAGCAGAGGACTTAGCGCCATCTTGCGGGGCCGGGAAGAAGCGATGAACAGCAATCAAAATTAAGGCTACAACAGCTTGCGAAAAAGTGAAAGCCAATAATGAGACTCGTTTAAGAAATGTGCTAGAATTCTGCTCTCAAAAGGATTGCTGTCTTTTATCATTTTTCCTAGGGAAAGGAATTTTCCGGAAGAAATTGGCATCATTAAAATGTTCCTGAAATCGATTTTCATGAAATCTTTCTCTTTTATGCTAGAAGGTGCCAGATTGCGCAACGGGAACTTAAAACTGATGGATTATATTTGTAAAAGTCCAGATTAAAGTTTTAATTCTACAGACAGGAAGTCTACGAATTTTCTAATTCGGGAAGAAAGAATTCGGATTCTCTAATTCGCACAGGAACTTCTGAGAACAAGCAAATCTTTTCAAATTCTCAGAATAAATTGTTTGAAAAAAGAATTCCACAAAGATTTTCGAAGTCTGAAAAATATTTTTTTTCTTTCTTCGTAGAAACATAAGTTGGATTGCATCAAATAATTAAAATAAATTTGGAACAATAGGGGAAAAATATTCCTTAGATAAAGAAATATACTTATTTTTATTATTTTATTGGTTGTAGAATTTATTTTTCTTTCCTTGATATTACAGAAAAAAAAATTAAAAAGTAATTATCTGGATATAAAGCAAAATATTAGAAAGGAAAAACATTAACGGAAAATTAAAATATTTACATAAAAGCGTTACATATAAAGGGCCAATCAATGAAACAAAAGTAATTTTTCACATTGTAAAAAATTAATTGTATTCCGGACATATACATTTCATGAATTCTATTGTCTAAACAGAAATTTTAAAAATAAATTATCAATGATAAAATTAAGGCAATGATGTTATTTTTGAAAACAGTTCTGGAAAATATATATCTGCATATTCAAAAGTAAATAAATAAAAATATTTTATTTAAAAAATACAACCCATTACATAAACGTACTCAAGTACAACACACGATCGTGTCAATGACACAGCCACACCATGTTTTTTTTTATGATTTATAGTTATGATTGAGATTATATTATTATTTTTATGATTAATTTCATTGAGACAGGTTAAGAAATAAAACGAAAATTGGGATTGGAAAAGGCAATTTTTTATAAGGAAAAGTACTGGAACAATGAGTAAATTGGACAAATAAGAATAGATAGGCAATATAAGACCAAATTGAAATTCTTTTAATTTTAGTTTGCTTGTTTTCATCTTTCCTCAAATTTTTTTTAAAAAAAAATGGGCAGACTTCCAGAAACTTTTACACGCACTTCTTAGCGATGCTGTTATCTCCCCTCCTCTTCGAACAAAATTATAATGAACGCCAGAAGTGCTATGATTATTATTTCTAGAATGCCACATTCGGCTTTTTAATGTAACAAAGAAAATCAAGTGAGAAATCCGAATTTTCAATTTCAATTAGTTTGAACCAAAATTTAGCATAAAATCTTAAATTTCGTACCAAATTTCACGCATTAGTGAAAGTAGTTTTGTTTTGAAGTTATTTTATTTGCATCTACTCGAAAGTAAAGACCAACAGAGGTTTATCCTTTGACGGATTTAATTCAAATTTTTTAAAAAATAAAAAAATGAAATCTACGGTCGCAAATTTCAAGTTATCATGGGATAACTTTATTATTTTTCAGTGATTATTTGTTTTTATTAATTAAAGTCATTAACCAGTTTAAACCGGTTTGAAAAAATTACGAGACTTCTCTCTCTCTCTTTAATGATAATTTTTTTAAACTCTCATTTTAAAATTTTTTAGTTGGCAAACAAAGTTTTGGAGTTCAACCGATTTTAAGAATTAAAAAGGCCAGTCATTTCGACGAAAAGTTCGCTATCACTGGAAGTTATTGTATATGTTGTAAAATCCAATGAATATAACGCAGATGGATATTAAAATTATATTCTAGCATTTACAATATTTTGAGAAATACAATTAGTATGAATGCATGAATGCGCTTATAACGTCATTAAAGAATAAATATAACTCGTATTTTACAAAGGGCGATAGTTAAAATTAAAAAAAGAAATAAAAAAAACGATAATCTTCTGAGCACGAGATTAATTATTTAAAAGTAAGACATTATAAACAAACTGAAAGATGACGTCATTTCAAACGACAAACAAAAAGCAATTGATAGTAACTTTAACTAATCATCTGAAACAATACTGGCAAAACGAATCTCAAATGTCATAGGTCAGGTGACTCGCTATCTACCAATAAAAGAACGAATATTTCTTGCCTTCAAATTTCGGAGATGCCAAAACTTCTAAACCAAAATAACATCATGTTCTCGCATGCTAAAGCTGAGGACCGCCTTTCATTTGTCTGAGTTGCTACATTTTTTTTGGTTATTGTGCCTATATGTAAGCAAAGTTAAGACATCTTGACAAATTTAGTTCCAAATTCGATGCTAATTTGTAATTAAAATGAAAAACTTGTGTACCAAATTTTATATGTCTATTTTTTATGTTTTGTTGTTGGAAAATAAAGGTGCATTATTTCCGACTCTTAGATTTACGGAACTAGATTCGTCAGAAAAAACTAACTATTTACCCGCTTACAAAAAATACCTTTTCTTCGTATAT